>JAODAL010028609.1:0-53032 GCA_025379985.1 Phyllomedusa bahiana
AAAAAAATTGTTGAAAACACTGCAGGAACATTTGTGGAGTCTCTGAATTTGTTCTGAGAAATAGTATTGCCTCCGTCAGATCCTGTATACATGACCTCCCATCTGGGGTCGCATGTATGAAAATTGTCTAGGTCTTAAACTCACTTTGTTGTCCATAGTAACCAATCAAAGTGCCCCTCTCATTGCATATAGAGCTCTGGGTAAATGGAAGGGACCCTCTGATTGGTTTTTATAGGTAAGTTTTCTTACATGTGGCCCTTACTTCCAGGCTAGAGAACAGCCTCTCTACACTAACTTGGGTTGGGGGCAAAGCGGTGACCACAGGGGCAACATCTCTAACAATGTCAGGGTATAAAGGAATTGCCTCAGCCACAGTCAGTTTTGATGAATGGTTAAACTCTTCTACTTCTTTGAAAGCAGGTGAAAAATTTTGCTGAAATCTGTTTGCCAGGGGGGCAGAATCTTTTCCCCTGGGGCAGCGCTTTGCCTGCTCCATGTCATCAATTACACTCCTCATGTGATAAGGCTGAAGATATGGAAGCAGTAGCACTGGCCGGACCCAATTCCTCTTGCTCTTTGCACTGCATTGAACTAGCTGGACCAACTAATTATATATTTTGGAAGTCCGAGTCGGTCCATTTTATGACGACTCCGACTCCTGCAAAATAGGCTCCGACTCCACAGCCTTGATCATCTGGCCATCAAAAAAAGAAAAACAAATTGCCTCCCAGAGTGATCTAAATGGCTCCCAAACTCCACTCCTACTTGAGATACATTTGGCATAACTGAAGTTCAAGGATATACTTTTCTGTGCCCTCAATGACTACACAGATGCTTTAAAACAATGGGGTAGTCACATTAGATAGATACTTTCAGTGTCTGCCTGAATGATAGCTCTTAATCGGTCATATGAGCAATGCCCAGACTGAAAATAACTCCTTGTGACTATTTGTTACCCACAGTGCAATTTATTTTCGGACAACCTAATCTGCAGGACCTTAAAGGGGTTTCGCCAGGACGTGCCTTTTCTGCTAAGAAGCAAACGTAATCAAGCCACGCTGAGCTAAGAGAGAGAGAGACACAGCCAGAGCACAGAGCCGTGCATAAGGGATCGTGTGAAATGTTAAATCAAATAATCCCACTACAACTAGTGGATTCTGTATACAAAAGACAACATATTTCTACCCGGTGCCTTGAAAGCTTCTTCAGCTCCCTTTCATCAGATAAGAAGTGTTCTCTGCGCAAGCCCGGCCAGCAGCTCTTGTCAGGTCGTATCTAATAGAAGCTTTTAAGTAACTAAGGGCAGGTAAGGCAGCCTGTAGCTCTCTCAGGCGGCAATTTTTGTAATCACATATATTTAGAAAAGTGATTAAATACCCATTTTGGAGGATCCCACGTCAACATTACATCATGGCAAAACCCCTTTAAAGAGAACCTGCTGACCCTCGTAACCTATCTGCTTTAGTAACTACATATTAAATTCTGGAGTATCCTTATTAGAACTTTGCATTGTTCCTTTTTTATTCTTCCTTGAAATGTATGAATAATTTGCTAACTGGGTGCTTCCCTCCTCAATGGGTCGTGTCTCTAACCAGTTTGACACTGATTGGACAGTTCCAGAGTGTGAACCTGCTCACTAAATATCTGCTAGCAGGTATTTACTTATACTGGGGCACCACACTAGCCTACTACAGAGTAACCGTAGTCACCTTATGGCTATGTTTGCTCTGTATTCTTTCATAAACACTTTTGTTGTAAGGTAAAATAGCATAGTGCTTTGAAGATAAGCCTGGCTACTAATTGGGGCATGCAATATCATTTCCTATTTTGGATATTTGCCTACTTTGGCCAATTTTCCAGGAACCAATATACCTCAGCATGTTCTAGGCACATTAGAAGAAACACATAGGAAGGAACACATTAGGTCCATGCAAATGTTGCAAACATACAGGTAATATTACAGCACTCACACATAGGTACACCTGGTATTTTATAAAAGGGGTTCTACAGTCACTTCAAATGATTTCAGAAGAGCTAAAATTGTAGTAACATAATAAAAGTACCGTAATACTTAGCTCATCAATTCCCCACTGCAGCTCTGATATTCTCCTGCCGCTCCCTGTATGCTCTATCTTGGCAGATCGGGAGGAGGTGCTATGAATCAGACCGCGACAGATCTAATGTGGATGACCTATCCTCTGACGATACGCCCTCCAATATAAAAGCCCAGGCAACGTCTTAATCACCAAGAAGCCAATCTTTAGAAAATGTGCATGTTTCGGCCAATCTCATCAACCCCGGTCATACCTCATGGACCATTATTCAAAGATTTCATTTCTGTTCAAAAAAATTGAGTCAGATTTTGATAAACCTATGAAGCAATTAAGCTGAGCAGGCCAGCGTTATAAAATTCCCATCACAAGTCCTGAAGATATATATTGCTTGGTAATTGTATGTTGAGAAAGAACAGTCATTAGAAGTAAGGAACAGAGGTCACTGGCGATGACTCAGAGTTGAAGTCCTGGTTCTGTATTCCAAGAAATCAATAGAAATGCAAGGTTCAAGACTGGAAATGATTGGGTTTAGACTGAACGAGAATGACTCGAACGACAAGATGTGAATGTTATAATTAAAGCATCTGGCACATGCAGCATCATTCATTAAATGGTGTAATGGGGCTATGAATCTGGGAAGTGCGAGAAAGCAGCTAATAACTCTAGAGTCTTATCCATTTATTGGACCTCTAAGCTTATACATGTGGTAGACCCGGGAGCCTTTGTTGTCCTGGTACCTCTTGGAAACCCAAGAGTGTCTATGGGCTGAAAAAGAGAGCCTACTCCCTCTGTCCAACTTCCTAGATAGCCTTTAACCTCTTAAAGGGGTTTTGCAATGATCTCATTTCCCTCCTCCTGCATCCAGCTCTTCAGCTCTGCGCTCAGAAGGAGGCGTGTGTGATTTGTTTGAATTGCATATCATGTGACCCTGCAGGATGACATCACCAGGCCTTTCCTCTCTTTAGTCAAAGAAAGGTCTGTTTATGTAAAGCATTGTGAGTAGCTGAGAGGTAAAGTTTTTGTCTCACAGCACAAGGGTCATAGGTTCAAATCCCTGCAGGAACCAAACCTGTGTTGTTTTCTTTTCTCTTTACTTCACTTTACTTCTACATACTTCATTGAGGTTTCTTTTTTATTTATTTGCACTGTTTGACTAATTACTAAGGAACACAGGAGTACAATGGCAGCACCTGGGGTTTGAACACGCAGTAGCTGCCTGAGAGGAGAGGTGATGTCTGGGCATGTGCGACCAGGACTGAGGAGCTCTCAGCCCTGGTCGTATCCCCTGGAGACAAGCTGTAAACAATGGATCACTAAAGGAGCAGCTAAAACAAAAATGGTGCAGAATTTTTAATAATAATGAATGGTGAAAATGTTTGTTATTTCATTTTCAAGCTTCCCACGTCAATTTTACTTTGTGGCAAAACCCCTTTAAGCCGAACGCCTGAAAAGTCATTAATGACCAGAATTTTTTTTAGTTTTGTCTTCTTGCATTTCAACAGTTGTAACTTTTTCATTTTTTCAATGACGCAGTTGTATGAGGCCTGGTTTTATTCGAGACAAGTTGTACTTTATCGGGGAAGAGTTTAAGTTCACTTATAAATAATTGCAGAATGTTTTTTATTTTTAAAAAAAACTTTTTTTTTTTTATTTTTTTTTTTACACCATTCATATTTCACACTTCACTTGTTAGATTAATTCTACAGGTTATTACAGTCAGGTGGATACCTAATATGTGTAGTTATTTTGTGCGTGTGTGTAATATATGCACAATTATTTTTTATTAAATATTTATTTTTTATTTTATTATTTAGTTTTTTATTACATTTCTTTTTACACTTTTTTTGTTTTTTAAAAAAATTTTTAAATCCCCTGAAGGGAGAACTGTTTTACGTTTTTTTTTTTGTTTTTTTTTACACTTAATAATAGACTAGAATATTCTTATATGCTAATACATTATAATCTTTGTCAGTCTGACACAGGCAGTGATCAGGACAGCACACAGTCTGTCCTGGTCACTGTCTTATTACACAGACAGCTCTGGGGCTCCTCTAGGTCCCCAAGGCTGACTGTGTTCCCCGGGCTCTGTCGGATCACCGGGTGTTCTGATCACCCGACAGAGCAGGGAAACCCTTTGATTGCGCGGCGGTGTTAAAGCACCGGGTTGCGGGGGTTCCCCCGCTTCCTGATGCCCGCAGGAGATGCGCTGAGATCGGGGCTGTGTAGTACAGCCCCGATCTCAGCGCAGCTGCGGCAACGGGCGCCACAAACAACGTCAAAAGACGTCACTGCAGACAAACGACCCCCACCAGCCCACATCAAAAGGAGTTAAACAGTGAGTATCGGAAGTTTCTCTGATCCCTGCCATTATAGCAGGAGTCTGGCTATCCAGAATAGCTACTATACTCACATGATCATCAGGATGTACTATTATTATGTAATACTCCAGCAAGAAGACCACAGTTAGGATGTCAAAGTATGTCCAAATAAGAGAAGGATTAAGACTAAGGGTATGTCTGCACGGCACGGCTTTACCGTCGGGTTTTGATGTGGAAATTAATTTTTCTAAACCGTCATACTCTGACTGTAATACTATCCCCATAGACCTCAACAGAAAATCTGAGTTGTCGTCTACAAGAACTGAGGTCAGATTTCAATATCTCCATTTTTTTTAAAAAACTTGGAACATGTTCAATCTTCCATCGGATTTCACTTGGAAGACGGCAGATTATTGTACTATTTAATTCAATGTGAAGGCAAAATTCCAATACCATTCAAGAAAGAGGGCAGAAAAACTAAAACCAAGTGTAAAATACTGTTCAAATGTTGGTTGGATTTTAATTCAGTACTTTGCCATGTGGACATAGCTGTATGGCTGAAGCTCTGCAAGCCACTCTTGTAATAGCCAAGAGCACACCGTCATGCAAATGCTGAACAAAAATAATGGACACTGAAGAATGGCAGGAATGAAGCCATTACAAAAGACCACCTAGGTAAATTAGGAGGCTATAGAAATAAATGATGTGGACAGGTAACTCAAAAATCACACTTTTATACTTATTATGGGTTTCTCAAACGTTTGCCTACTTTTCTCTGCAATGCTTCATCAATATGTAATAAATCTACTGGGTTTATATTTATGATGTCTTATACATATCATAACCTTTATATCACATTCACCACCTCCGTATCAGCCCTATATAAAATACTAGCATTGGTAAAACCAGTATGAAAAAGAATGTGATAGGAAGGAAGACATTAAGGTTGTACAGAGCAGCATTGTCAAGAAAACAATTGAGGGAAACAGGTAGGGTTATAGTTTGGAATTGATGGACCTGTGTCAACCTTATCAACTATGTAACTCTGCAGAACAACAGTAAAAAAGAAAAAGTTTCCATGAAACCAGATTGAACTGTTAGCAAGTGCACAGACAAGAGCTCATTAGTCAGCCAGTGCTACAGCCTCTTTACAGCTTTTCACTCCCAGTGCAGCCACCAGATGTGCAGAAGTGATGGGATATTACCAATATGTGCTCAAAAACAATATAGTCTTAATGTATTAGATTCTCATCTATTTTTTGACTACCATTTAGGCCCCATTCACATCACATTTTGTAAATCAGGATACCGGGGAAAGGTTTGCTCTATTTCACAATCATATATGTTTTTTTATGTACCTTATGGGGACACTAAACATGATGTGAATCTGGCCTTAAAGGGATTTTGCCGCGATGTAATGTTGATGTGGGATCCTCCAAAATGGGTATTTAATCCCTTTTCTAAATATATGTGATTAAAAAAATTGCAGCCTGAGAGAGCTACAGGCTGCCTTACCTGCCCTTAGTTACTTAAAAGCTTGCATTAGATACGACCAGGCAGAGTGACAGAGGCTGAACTAGCTGGGCTTGCACAGAACACACTTCTTATCTGATGAGAGGGAGGGTGAAGAAGCTTTCAAGGGGCTGTGGAGAAATATATGGTCTTTTGTATACGGAATCCACTAGTTATGGTGTGATTATTTGAGTGAACATTGCACACGATCCCTTATGCATGGCTCTGTGCTCTAAGGCCATGTTCACACGGCTTAAAATGGGCAGTACTTCGGTCCGTAATTACGCGCCGAAGTGCGCCAATTACGGGCCGAAAACGGCCCATTCATTACGGTAATTCACAGTTCTCATAGAGAACTATGGATTACGTCTCCTCTCCCCGCCCGGCGAAGCCGCCGGACGGGGAGATAATTGACATGTCATTTACTAGCAGCGTATACGCGCCGCTGGTAATGATAGTCTATGGGCCGGCGAAGTGCCGGCCCCCCGCTCACTCCCCCGCTCCCGCCCCCGTCCACACGGCGTAATTGCGGGGCGAAATTACGCCCCGCAAATACACCGTGTGAACATAGCCTAACCGTCTCTCTCTCTCTCAGCTCAGCGTGCTTTGTTTACTGTTGCTTCTTAGCAGATAAGGCACGTCTTGGCAAATCCCCTTTAAAGGGGTTTTGCCACAATGTTATGTTGATGTGGGAGGTAATGTTGATGTGGGATCCTCCAAAATGGGTATTTAATCACTTTTCTAAATATATGTGATTACAAAAAGGGAAGCCTCTGAGAGCTACAGGATTGCTCAGTACCCCTTAGTTTCCTGACAGTTTACATTAGACATGACCAGAACACTGACAGGAGCTGATCAGGCCAAGCTTGCATGTTTGCACTTCTTATCTGATGACAGGGAACATGAAGGAGCTTGCAAGGGGCTGTGGAGAAAAGTGCAGTGTATGAGGCTGTCTGCTGTATAGAGAATCCACTGGTTGTAATGTAATTATTTGAGTAAACCTTGCAGACGTTCCCTGCTTCCTGCTCTCTGCTCACCCCCCCCCTCTCCTCTTGACTCAGCATGCTTTGTTTATCTTCTCTCCTGAGCAGAAAAGAGGTAAGGAACTCACTTCGTGGCAAAACCTGTTTAAGAGCATTGGATGCATAAGAACATACGTGGACAAAGAAACAGTGATAGCAAAAAGATATGAAACCTGAGTCCTCTAACAATTTGGCCAATTCAAATGTATGGATTATGACTCTTCTAAAATGTACAACTATGCAGTTTACTTTAATTCTATACTGCTAAGTTCTGTAGTTATCCACATCAGAGCCATAACTAAGATTTGTTAGATAAAATATATGCAAAACTTCGTAAGGGTTCACAAACTAATATACTAATATAAAAGGCAAATACTGCCAAAGAGAACAATGGCAAGGAATGCTGTACATAGCAGAACTACCAAGAAAACACGTGATGGAAAATACAAAATAACAAAAGCCAAGTACCTGATTTTCAAGTTTTTAACACTGCTTAGGGTTGGTTCACATCTGCGTCAGAGGTGACGGAGGTCACAGAGGTAAAAACAGACACAAATGGATCCGTTTCACAACGGACACCGATGACGCCTTATTGATTGCAATAGTTCCATCGAGTTCCCGTCATGGTGTTCACTGTTTAGATGGAAAATGTGATGGAGGCTCCAAATAGAAACTTCCAAACGCAACCTCCAACACAAATATGGACCAAGCCTTTTTTTTTTTTTTCTTTTTTAAATTTAGTGTTTATTAAACATTTTCTTATAAGGCTATGTTCACACGGCTTAACTGCGGGACGTAATTACGTCCCGCAATTACGCCGTGTGGCCGGAGGCGGGCGCGGGGAGCCGGCTCCTCGCCGGCCCATTGACTTGCATTACCAATGGCGCGTATACGCAGCTGGTAATTCACATGTCACTTATCTCCCCCCTCGGCGGATTCGCCGAGCAGGGAGAGGAGACGTAATCCATAGTTCTCTATGAGAACTGTGGATTACCGTAATGAATGGGCCGTTTTCGGTCCGTAATTTGCGCACTCCGGCACGTAATTACGGACCGAAATACGGCCCATTTTAAACCGTATGAACATGGCCTAATGCTACGTTCACATGGCTAATTGCAGGACATACAGTATGCCCCACAATTACGCCGGGTGTTCGGGAGTTCGCGTGTACTCCTGCGAAGTGGGGGCGGGGGGTACCAGCCCGCCGGCCCCATAGACTGTCACTTATCTATGATCCTGGAAAACCCATTTAAATGGATTTACGAACAAAACTTTCCCAACACCTAATTTATTTCATAAAGAGGGTTCCCCTGTTCTAGAGCTGTAGAGAAAAATGCAAGACTCACAGGAAAAGATTCACCAAAGTGATGTCACAATTTGTGTCAATAAAACTGTGCGCCCAATTAATTATCATTTGTCAGACTTTTTTACCTTCTTCAATAGCGGTGAGGCTAAGGCCTTGTTATATATGGTTCTTGCCTCTGTTTAGTGTAGATGTCAGGAAAAGCTCCTGAGGCATCCATAAAATGGCCGCCACCATCCAAAGAATGGTTCACAAGCAATATGCAACTATAAGGGCATGTCCCCACGGCACGGGTTTTCGGCCGGTTTTTCAGCCGGTTTGCTCTATGGAAAACCTGTGCAGCAGTCCCCACTGCACGGGTTTTCCGCCCGGCGGTTTTTCCGCCAGCAGTCCGGCGGCAAAACATTGAGCAAGCACCATCTTCCGTCCAAAAACTGGACGGAATGTGTGCTTCTCAATGGGAGGGGGGAGGGCTCTTCTCTGCTCATCGCGGAGAAAAGCCGCCCCCCCCCCCCCCCCCCGCTGCCGTGGGGACGGGCGCAAAACAGGACAAATACCGGCCGGCAAACTGACCGATATTTGTCCTAGGCCGTGGGGATGCGCCCTAATATGGATTTTTGTCCAATGTCGCTTTTTGCGCAAAAACCATGGTCGGTTCTCATTTCTTTGCCGTCGGCCCATACAACTGATTGAATGGGAAATCGTTAGCAAAACTCAAAGCGTCAGCAGAGTATACAACATATTGTATAATACGCCGGCGCCAGAAAACGAGCAGATAATAAACCGACCTGTGTAGACTACAGGTCATTTCTCTATTAAAGTCTATGGTCTGGCTGAACAATGGTATTTTCAGCGGGGTTTACGACCGTTTTTCTATGCCGTGTAAACATAGCTTTAAAAGTTCCCCTCTGTGAGTTCTATGAGAGCACTGCTTTAGGTTATCTTCCATGACAACTATGGCCTGAAAGGTCTAATTCTTATCAGCAGGACCTGATAAGTGCAATGAAACCTGAAACACCTCCCCATTGCAGAAAAAGATTAACCCATTTTACGTTCATGTATTAGTGCAGTCTAATATTATCTTACCCTTATCCAGAGAACAATAGAGCAATCATTATGTTATTACCTACTATTTGTAATGAGACTACACACAGATAAGCAACAACTGCAGAAAAGTGAGGTTAGTTTGCCCGACCATTCACTAATCACAGCTAGAAAAGGACAAGATTTTACATGTTATTTTTAATTGCATAGGACTGCTAAAATAACAAAAAATGCCAGGAGTTCCAACGCTACTGCATTCTATATACCCAAGTGGGCCCACTACCTGCTGGAGATGTGAGAAAGCAACGGGTACCATGTCCCACATCTGGTGGGAGTGTGAATCTTTTCAGCCCTTTTGGAGGAGAGTAATTGAGGTGGTTCAGATAATAACTGGTATATCACTGCAAAATACCCCCTCTGTCCTTTTGTTATATATGTTACCCTTAGGTATACAAGCTTTAAAAGGCAGTCTTGTCCTCTTCTTGTTAATGGCTGCCAAATTATTAATTCCTAGAAAGTGGAGGTCAACTCAGATCCCCACTTAAGCGGAATCCTTAAGCCGAACGCCTAAAAAGTAGTTAATGACCAGAACATTTTTTTAGTTTTTGCCTCCTTTGCGTTTCAACAGTTGTAACTTTTTTATTTTTTCAATGACGCAGTTGGATGAGGCCTCGTTTTATTCGAGACAAGTTGTACTTTATGGGGGAAATAGTTTAAGTTCACTTATAAATAATTGCAGTATTTTTTTAAATTTTTATTTTTTTATACCATTCATATTTCACACTTAATAACTTGTTAGATTAATTCTACAGGTTATAACGGTCGCGTGGATACCAAATATGTGTAGGTTTTTTCGTGCGTGTAATTTATGCACAATTTTTTTTTTTTAATATATATTTTTATTTTATTATTTATTTTTTTATTCTTTTTTTTACACTTTTTATGTTCTTTTTTTACTTTTTTTTTTTTTTACTCCCATGAAAGGAGAACTGTTTAACATTTTTTTAATTTTATTTTTTTTTTACAATTAATAATATATAAGCATATACATATATGCTAATACATTATAATCTGTGTCAGTCTGACACAGGCAGTGATCAGGACAGCACACGGTCTGCCCTAAGCACTTGCTTGTTACACAGACAGCTCTGAGGCCACTCTAGGTCCCCAGGGCTGACTGTGTAGCTGTTCCCCGGGCTCTGTTGGGTCACCGGGTGTTCTGATCACCCGAGAGAGCAGGGGAAAGCCCTTTGATGGCGCTGCAGTAACGCACCGCCGCAATCAAAGGAGTAAAGCACCGGGTTGCGGAGCTTTCCTCCGCACTCCGGTGCTTGCAGGGGATGCTCTGGGATCGGGGCTGTGTAGTACAGCCCCGATCCCAACGCAATTGCGTCGCCGGGCGCTGCAAACCTCGTTGTCTGCAGCGACGCCAAAAGACGTCGCTGTAGAAAAACGACCCGCACATGCCGACGTCTAAAGTCAGCGGGCTGTCGTTAAGGGGTTAAGGAAATTTTCCTTTTACAACAGATGGAGGAACTGAGGGCAGAATCAACTAAGGCTTTGGACAAATTTAACAGAGTCTGGATGGATTGGATGGCATTGACTAGGTCCGCAACTTTCAAAACAATCTCTTACAATGAATAGCGAGCAGCTTTGGTGCTATTCTACGTGGTCATATTTATCCCTCCTCCGCTCTCTCTGGGTTTGTTTATAATGGTCTATACAATGAAAACCCTTGTCGTGCTCAATGGTCCTATCAGGGTGGTTCGTTGTGATGCTTAGTTATTCTAGTTTGCTTTTTCTGTACCCTATCTACAACAGTTGAGTATGTTTGTTAAAGTAAAATACATCTTCCTTAATAGGGCTATTGTAGTCCTTATTTCAGCATAGAAACAAACTACAATCTTAGTTAGACATCACTTTGAGTTTATTGATTTGATTTTCATACTATGGGCGACATGTATGATCGGGCTTTTCGCCTGTTTTTTGGCGTATACTGCGCCTCCCGGCCCGATTCCCCCTGTCGGACGCAGGGATGCGATGTTAGGTGCAGCGTTCGCCACTTTCAGCTGCGCCCCGCATGAAGGGGCGGGCAATGGGTGTGGTGTGGGCGCGGTGTAGGCGTTACGGGACGCGGCGCGCTCGAAAACTCCGAGGCATGTATGATGGCGAGTCGGCAAAGCGAGGCGCAGTGCAGTGCTCGGCAGCTCCGACAAGCAGACCTAGTTTATTTTGGTCTAAATGCTCCGGCGGCGGCGAAGTGAAGCAGGATCCGAACATGCGAGGAAACATAGATCGCGGCAGAAATCTCGGCGCTCCGCTCCGTGCAGCAGGAGTATGATTCAGAAAAAATCGCCTTTATAAAGGTGGAAAACAGTGTCAGAAAAGAGCTGAACGTAAAAAATAAACATAATTAAAAAAAAAATCACTTTCCTAAACTCTAGAACGGCGCAATATCAAGAATTATGATATTGTAAATTGCCGGGAAATACAGTAATTCAAATTCTGAAACCTATTCTCACTGGTCGGCATAAACCGGCATTGCGCCCATCTCTCCATAGACTACAATGGGAGAAGTAGCTCGCGCTCTGATTGGCTGGAATAGCCAAGCCCCCGCTGCATTAACCAATCAGCTCTTTTCTGCCTTTTTACTGTATTTTGAACTGTCCCGCCTTGGATTTTGATTGGTTCAAAATTCTCCATAGGCTATAATGGGTCTTTGTCGCTCCTATTCTGATTGGCCGAGATAGCCAAGCCCCCGCTAGCTCAACCAATCAGCTCTTTTCTGCATTTTTATTGTATTTTGAACTGTCCCGCCGTTGATTCTGATTGGTCAATAGTTCTTCATAGGTTTTAATGGTTCACTGTCGCTCCTATTCTGATTGGCCGGTTTATGCCGACCAATGAGAATAGCTTTCAGAATTTGAATTACTGTATTTCCCGCTAATTTCAAATATCCTAATACAAGAATTAGGATATAGGAAAGTGCTTTTGTTTTATGTATTTTTTAGGTTTCAGCTCTTTTCCTGAGAATGTTGAACGCCTTTATAAAGGCGATTTTTGATTCATACTCCGCACCGACATGTGGAATGATTTCTCGCTGTTCTCCAGCCTGTCTCGCATCAGAACAGATTTTCGGCGCAGTCCCGCACGGCGCCTAAGTCCCGCACTGCGCCCATGTCCCCGCACTGCGCCTAACTCACTGGCGAGGCGCAGCGGACTTTTCCCCGCATGGATGACTGCACTACCTCCGGCGGCGAATCTCAGGCGCAGCGCCGCACTGCGCCTCGGTCCCCGCACTGCGCCCCACACACTGGCGAGGCGCGGCGGACTTTACATTGTATGTATGAGCATGCCCCGACCCCGACATAAATCAGGCGCAGATTTCGCCGGAAAACTAGCGGAAAAGCGCGCCCCGACCTGGCGAGCTTCATACATGTCGCCCTATATGTCTATTTCGCTATACTCTTCATTGTTTCTGGAAGAAACTTGATGTTCTTATTGTTGCTGTGCTGTTGTATCGCAATTATGTACTATAAATAAAACTTTGTTTGAAAAAGAAAAAAAATGGCAGAAATGAAAAAAAAATCGTTTTCCAGGAACATTGTTTTTTTTTTAAACATATTTTATTTGGTATCTTCAATACACAAGATGTGAAAGTAAACACTTCGTACTACAGCATACAAAATGTGGTAAAGGCCGTGTTCACACGGCTTATTCCCGACGGATGTGTGAGCGGTATTGAGCGCACAAATCCGCCGTGTATAAGGGGCGGGATGGGGGCGGGGGCCGGAGCGCGGAGGGGGCGCCGCACCCGGCCCCATAGACAATGCATTGTTTACAGCGCGTCCGCGCCGTAAATAATGTGTTCTCTATGAGAGCAGTGGATTACCGTAATGACTCCGACGGATTGGCGCCGTACTGAAGCGCAAATCCGGCGCGGAGTACGGCGCCAATCCGTGCCCAAATAAGCCGTGTGAACGAGGCCAAAGTGTGATACCAGACATTTTATAATATAACATAACTTTTTCTAAATAGCCAGTTTCAGCAGAATATTGACCCAAGGTCTAAAACCATGGACCATATGGCATTATATTAAATATAAACACGTATATAATGCAAGATATAAGTAAATAACAAAAACCTCAAAAGCAATAACAATAAAGCCAGGCAAAAGGGTATATTGCAACAACCTCCTCAGGTTGCGGAATTCTGCACTAGGGTCCCATTTGTATTTGTAGTCCGCCTAACGTCCACGATAAGGCCTCCAGGAACATTGGTTTTAACAAAAATACTCCTTTCTAATGAAAGTGTCCCTTTTGGGCCCGTTCACACGGCTTATTTGCCGACGGATTGGCGCCGTATTCCGCGCCGGATTTGCGCTTCAATACGGCGCCAATCCGTCGGAGTCATTACGGTAATCCACTGCTCTCATTGAGAACAGTGGAATCCGTCGCTCCTCCCCGCTCGGCAAATCCGCCGCGGGGGGAGAAAGTGACATGCACATTATTTACGGCGCGGAAGCGCCGTAAACAATGCATTGTCTATGGGCCGGGAGCGGCGCCCCCGCCGCGCTCCGGCCCCGCCCGCCCCCGTATTCACGGCGGATTTGTGCGCTCAATACGGCGCACAAATCCGCCGTGAATAAGCCGTGTGAACACGGCCTTAAACAGATGCTGAGATAGATGCTGTACCTATAGGTGATGGATATATATAGAAAAGCTATGAAAGCTCATGACGGAAAAGGTTGTTTGTGAAGACTGCGTATACGCTGTGAATAATTGACATGTCACTTATCTCCCGTATTGCACGAGCGGGGAGAGGAGACGTAATCCATAGTTTTCTATAATTATCAGCAAATCAACAAAAAGGGATTGAACACCCTCTATAAAGTCTCCCTAGTTTTTATAGTACAGGCAGTCCCCGACTTACACTGTTCCGGCTTACATCTGTCCCCTAGTACAAACGGAGACTTATGGGGAATGCTGGCACTTGTAGTTCCATGTTCCACAACAAATAGTAGCAGTGGAACGACAAGTTCCAGCATGCCACAGCAGCACATGAGGTGAAAATGAGGGGAAATCTTATTAACAGGGGCACAGACAGCAAAACAAATGTAAAAACCCTTCCCTGTATGATCCAAAACTAAAAAAAACTTTTGTGCTGGAGTTATATTTAATAAATATACCTGTTCCAACTTACATATAAATTCAACCTAAAAACAAACGTACAGACGCTATCCCATTCATAACCCGGGATGCAAGAGAAAAAATATCTTACAAAACAAGGCTTTCTGGGTAATTCTTGGAGGACTGTCTGCATTAAAACAGTCATTGGCTTCTCTTTGTCTTTACTGTAGCAGTTCCAAGTCCTCCAAGAGTGCGCAGGATGCCAGAGACACATCACACCCACCGCCTGCCAGACACGCACAGACTATAGCGGCATTAATAGACTTTCTGTAAGCTCTGTTTGTTCAGCATCATGAAAAGAGAAGATGTGACAGTGGATCAGGAGACGTCACTGACAACATTGTACAAATGTTTGGCTTTGGAGAGGAAAAGAGAAAAAACATTGATCTCTTTTCATTCAAGTAAAATTTCTAGCCGGTGACATCAGTGTGAACTAGAGCACCACACTTGTCAGTGGGAACCGAGCCAAGAGTATGGAGAGATAGTGCAGGGGCGTGCGCGTCCTGTGATTGCTGTACAGATGAAACTACCAGGCAAATGTAAGGAACTTAAGGGGCCGTTTACACGGCAGTGGACAAATACCGGCCGGTTTGCCGGCCGGTATTTGTCCGGTTTTGCGGCCGTCCCCACGGCCGCGGGGGGGACGGCTTTTCTCCGCGATGAGCAGAGAACAGCCCTCCCCCCTCCCATTGAGATGCACATGTTCCGTCCGGAAACCGGTCGGAAGATTGTGCATGTTCAATGTTTTGTCGCCGGTCTGCCGGCGACAAAACCGCCGGGACGGAAAACCCATGCAGTGGGGACTGCTGCACGGGTTTTCCATAGAGCACCATTGTGCTCATTTTCGGCTGGTTATTCAGGCGGTCTGAAAAACCGCAAACCGGCTGAAAAACCGGCCAAAAACCTGTGCAGTGGGGACATGCCCTTACTGTATGTCTTGATTTAAAGGGGTTGTCTCACTACAAGAATTGCTGCTTTTTATGTTAAAGATCTTGCAAAAACAAATCACTTTGCAATATGTGTCCGTTAACAGTGTCCTACCTATTCTTAGATATCCCCTCTTGTATGAGCTGCATCAGCTCCTCAGGTTGCTATAGCTACAGACCTGTTTGATCTCTCCTGATAGGCTGCCAGCACTGGTCGCTATAGCTACAGACCTGTTCGATCCCTCCTGATAGGCTGCCAGCCCTGGTTGCTATAGGTACAGACCTGACTTCTACTGCAGCCTAGTAGAAGCCAGTAAACAGCCCCTGAATTCAAAGTGAAACCAAAAAAACAGGACTGAGGTAAGATGAATTAATGTAGTGAGACAACCCCTTTAATACTGATGCTGAGAGCTCATGTTAAGAGGTGGCGTGAGAAAGCTGCGTAAAAAAGTCAGAGCCCCCATGGAGAATAAGTCACCACAGACCTACATGGTGCCTCTCCCTAATGAAGAACATTACCCTTTTTTAGATATGTTTAGAGCCTCTAACCGGGGCAACCAGTATTCTACTCTACTAACACCCTGAAACAACTGTCTGTAGATTAATGTCTGGTTTGGCTTTTCTCCTAGTCATACTGCAACCCTCAATGAGTTTGGTTTCACTTCAGAAGCGCTATATCCAATAGCTGGCGCAGAGTCCTATCTATTTTCCCTTTAATTTCACTGGAGCGACTATGGCATTTAAGTCTCCACACATCTACATGGTGCCTCTCGCTAATGAGGAACGTTTCCCCTTTTTAGCTAAATTTAGAGCCCCTCACCTGGACAACCAGTACTGTACTCTGCACCGATGAGAGGCAAATGCCCTGAAACAGTAGTCTGCAGATGAATATATGGTTTGGCTTTATTCACAGTTATATTGCAAATTTAGTGCATTGGATGTGACTTAAGGAAAGATACATCCAATAGGTGCTGCAGAATAATAGCTATTTTCTCTTTAATTTCACTGAAGCAACTATGGCGTATAAGTCTCCAAACATGGTGCCTCTCTCTATTGAGGAATGCTACCCCTTTTTAACTATGTTTAGAGCCTCTAACCCAGACAACTAGTATTCTACTCTGCACTGATGAGAGTCAAACATCTGTCTGCAGATGAGTATAAAGTTTGGCTTTACTTCTAGTCATATTGCAAGGCTCAGTGAGTTATGTGACTTCAGGAACGCTACATCCAATATGTGGCGCAGAGTCCTAGCTATTTGCCCTTAATTTCACTGGAGCGTCTATAGCGTTTAAGTCTCTACGCAACTAGAAGGTGCCTCTCCCTAATGAGGAACATTTGAACTAAACAAAAGTCGGCCAGACTTGCCAGTATTTGCCGATTAGCTAACACGAATGGTGGTCTCCAGACTCTACCTTGAGAGATGAGGTTGCGAGAGAGAAGAATCCAGCATGTTGGATTTCAACACCTAATCCTTTTGCTCTCAGA
Source organism: Phyllomedusa bahiana (assembly GCA_025379985.1). Classification (NCBI taxonomy): domain Eukaryota; kingdom Metazoa; phylum Chordata; class Amphibia; order Anura; family Hylidae; genus Phyllomedusa; species Phyllomedusa bahiana. The sequence goes on from JAODAL010028609.1 coordinate 16,854, forward strand.
GGAGACAAGTCTTTTTCTTCCCTCCCCATTGAAAAGAAGCCAAGCCTCCATGTGTACAGGGGTGAAGGACCACAGTTATTGAAGGTGTATGGCCACCATTAGATTTTAAAGGGAATGTGTCCTCAAAAAATGAGTCATTGTTTAAGTCCCATTTTTATGTTAAACACATTTTTTAGGAATTTTTGGTTGTTTTTTTTTAATTTTTAATATAACTTACAATATTTTTTTATAATTATTAAGTCATGCATTTTTAACTTTAGCCACTAGGCCTTGTTTGAACCGAGAATCTTTCTGTACAGAAAAGGAAGTGTCAGACTATTATTAGGCTTAGTGGCCAAAGTGAAAACTGCAGGACTTAAGAATTATTAAAAAAATACTGAAAGTGATATGGAAAATTAAAAAAAATATAACCAAAAATTCTTAAAAAATGTGTTGAACATAAACAATAAGTCATTTTTGATGACACATTCCCTTTAAGACTTGTGGACACTGCCAGCTGGTGTAAAGATAGTTCTTTAAATTAGCTCGCCTCCTTGAGGAAAGCGAAGTTGCATACATTTCAAGGGGAAATATACCCATGTGGATAGATGACATTGGTGACCTCTGTTATTTTGAACCACAACTGATTCCAGAAGGAAAATTCATTATGAAGACCTTAAAGGGACATTTGCATCGACATTTTTTCTTTTCCACATATTGACAAGTAAATGCAAATATTTTATGGATTTTTTTTCAATTGGGTGGTTGGATTTTTTTTTATATAACATTTTAAAGTTCCCCTATGTACATGACTTCCTGGCTTATGTCTCTAACCCTCCCTCTGAGAGCTTTGATTGCACAGCAGTGAGAGAATCGCTTGACAGTTCTTTTTCTAGGCCGACTATGGCCTGAGAGGTGTGTAATCAGCAGAATCCTAGTGCAGAAAAAAAAAAAAAAAACATTTTTCTATTATTGGTTTCAATAAAAATACTCCTATATGATGGAAGTGTCCCTTTAATCAAGACCTGTGACCTTTCCTCTTGTACTTGTGTTCCCTGTTAAATAATTCTGGAGCATCTTCTCTTAAACTCCAGGTTGTGCTGTTCCTCTGTTATTCCTCCTAGAAATGTATTACTGAATCTGTCAGATGGGTGTTACCAATTTGGGGGTGTCTCTTCATGTCTGACCATGTCCAATCACTGCTGGTAGTCAGTGTGTGCAGGGACACGCCCTTCTGAAAACTAGAATGGTAACACCCAGCTGATTCAGGAGAAATAACTGAGAAATAGCACAGCACAGAGTTAAAGGTAACCTGTCACATAGGTTATGCCCCCTTTGCTGAGGGCAGCACAAGCTAGTGTCAGATCTGCTGTCTCGAGCGCTGTGTCCCTTATTCTGTAAGATGCAGCAGTTTTTGTGTATTTAATGCTCAAATCTGCAGCTTTCAGCCAGAAAAGAGTCAAAGAGTCCGTTTTTTTCAAACCCGCCCACCTGAGGCTAGCCCCGCCCACCTCAACTGATAAACCTATTACTTTGTATAGGTAGAAACAGGTGAATAACTGTCAGTGGGCGTGGCTAACTCCTGCACATGAATAAGATTTGAGGGGTAAATGCTCTAAAACTGCTGCATCTTACAGAATAAGGGACACGGTGCTGGAAACAGCAGGTCTGACACTAGCTTTTGCTGTCCTCAGCAAGGGGGGTATAACCTATGTGACAGGTTACCTTTAAGAGAGGATGTTCAAATCTCACAGGGAAATGTCAGGAAATGTCATAGACCCTCTTTAAATTTTTAACGACCTACGATATAAAATTACATCAAAGTGCCTTTAAGAAGCTATTTGCTTTGCAATCCCGCTACGTAGGCGGCAGGTGTCGGCTGCTAATTGCAGCTGACACCCACCAGTAACAGCAGGGAATGGAGCCTGACTCCACTTCCTGCTGTTTATTGGGCCCGTTTACATGGCAATGTTTATCCGATGGTATTTGTCCGGATTGTTGCTGTACACCGGCAGCGGGAGGGGGGGGGGGGGCTTTTCTGCGCGATGAGTGGAGAAAAGACCTCTCCCTTCACTTACACATACTCCGTCCAAAAACCGGATGGAAGAATGTGCATCTTGATCGTTTCTTGGGCAGCTCACGGGCGGAAAAACCGCCAGGTGGAAAGCCCGTGCAGTGGGGACTGCTGCAGGGGTTTTCCATAGGAGCCCGTTGTGCTCGTTTGCGGACGGTTTTTCAGACAATCTGCAAACCGCAAACCGCCTGAAAAACCGGCTGCAAACCCGTGCCGTGGGGACATGCTCTTACTCTTTGGATGCCACAATGATTGTGGAATCTAGACTAATGAGAACCTCAAGCAACCTAGTGGTCAAGTACCCCAGTCGGGCTCAATATACTGTTTAAAAATAAATTCAAAATAAATAATAAAAAAGTTACACATATTTGGTATTGTCGGGTCTGTAAATGTCCGGTGTACTAAAATATAACATAAATTCTCCCACACGCTGAACACTGTAGAAGACAGGATATTCCAAATGCAAAATTTGTGGTTTTTTTGGTCATTTCATGTCCCCTAAAAATTGGAATAAAAGTGATCAAAAAAGTTGCATGCATCCAAAACTGGTATCAATAAAAAGTACACTTAGTCCGCAAAAAATGCCCCCTCCCTCCGGTCGATAGGTCGAAGTACAAAAAGGTTATCGATCGCAGAAAATGGCGCTGCAGCAAAATTTTAAAAATGTTTCGAATTTTTTTACGGTACTAAAACATAATGCAAACTGTACATGTTTGGTATTGCCGGAATCGTATCAACCTGCAGAATGCAAATAACACATCATTTATACCAAAGAATGAACACTGTAAAAACCAACCCTCCTCCCCCTGCAAACGTGGCGCAAGTACAGTTTTTTTCATATTTTGCCCCACTTAGATTTTTTTGGGGGGTTTCACAGTATATTTTATGGTACGTTAAATGACTAAAAGTACATCTTGTCCCGCAAAATTAAAGCCCTTATGTAGATGGAAAAATAAAAAAGTTATGGCTCTTTGAAGGCAGAAAGGAGAAATTGTAAAGGATGTGGCCTAGTTTTGACCTTAAAGACACCAATATTTTTTCCTTTTTTTATCACTACATTTAAAAAAACTATAACTTTTTTATTTCTAGGTTTTGTTTTTTCTGTAGAATAAGTTGTACTGATTTTACATTTGGGCACAATGTTAAACACTGTATAGCCAGTTTGGACGCTGATTCTGAGCGCGCAATTCGTGCCAAGAATCAGCACCCAAACCCGTCATGTGAACGCCCTCATACTGTATAAAAAACAGTTACTCATTTTTTTGTGGGTAATGGGGGAAAAAAAGTCATTCCGATGCTGTGTTTTATAGTTTTTTTTTTTTTTTTGTTCACTAAATGACAAGTTTACTTTTTACATCAATCACAAATTCTATTTTTTTTTAAAAGGGGGGTTTTCCCCACAAAGTAAAATTGACCGGGGAAGTTTGTGAATTAAAAAATAACTTTTTTCACCATTCATACTTTTAAAAAATTCTGCACCGTTTTTGTTTTAGGCCCTTTAGTGACCCATTTTTTATACTCTCCCCGGGGGATACGACCGGGCTGAGACTCCTCACCCTGGTCGCAGATGCTCGATTCACCTCTCCTCTCAGGCAGCTACTGATGTTAAAACCCCAGGTGTTGTCATTATACTCCTGTCCTCTTTTCTCTAGAAATTGTCAAACAGTGCAAATAAATAAAAAAAAAAGCCCAATAATCGGTATTGAAAAAGGGGAAAAAAATCCATTAGTTCCGCGGGGTTTTTTAACCCGGGGCCCCTTGTGCTTGAAAAAAAAGCTTTACCTCTGAGCTAAGTGAATTTAAGTTTATACAAAAACAGATTTTCTTTGACTAGAGAGAGAAAGGGGCCCCTTGGGTGTTTCACCCGGGGGAGCACATGTAAGCAATTCAAACAAATACCCCCCCTTCTGAGCACCAGACTGAAGAGGATGAGAGGTATGAAATGAGACTTTTTCGTTGATTCTGGTTTTTTTTTTTTTTGTTTTGTTTTTTTTTTTTACAATCAACTACTGATTCATTTTTATTATTTTTGGGTACATACAATTTATTGATTAACCAAAGCCCCTTAGGGCATGTTCCCACGGTTTTTTTGGACGGCTTTGGAGAGGTTTTCGGGCGTTTCCTTGCCCAAAATGCTCCAAACGCCCCCATTTTCATTTAATTGATTCCTATGTAAAACCTAGTTGTGGTTCACACACGACAGGTTTTTAGGCGCTTTTTTGGGAAGCGCTGAAAAGAATTTTGTCAGGTTCAATTCTTAAAGTGTTTTTTAGGCGCAGTTTTAGGGGCCTTTTGGTGCTTTTTTTTAGGGGTTTTTTTCCTGGCCTTTAAAATTTTGTTGGGTGCAAACTCTCAAAAACCCTCATCCAAAACCTAACAAGAAACACCTCTAAAACCCTTCTGAAAAAGCTTGTTTCCCCGGGTTTGGGAGGGGAAAACGCTCTAAAAACCTTTCCCCAAAAACCACTCAAATAAGCGGAAAACATACCTTACAACATGTAAAGGGTCCACAAATTATGGGATACTAAATGAGGAACTGTCCTCTATTCACTTAGAATGAGAGGGAGGGTATTTAAAGATGGGTTTTCTAAGCCAGACAGCCCCTTCCAAAAAAATCTTTATTTGGACACTAAAATATTCTAGAAAATATATATAGATATTTTTTTTAAATGACTGCATTTGCAAGCAAGAGTGATCTAATAATAATCTGCAGAGCTCTGGGGCACAATGTCAAACACTATGCATCTAAAAAATTAGAAATCATTGAAAATGAAAGGTTTCCTCCAGGTTTTTCCTTATATTTTTTTATAGGCCTCACAAATGTTTTTAATTAAACCTTGTAATTATCTGTAATAGTCTAACAAATAAATTTGGTTTTTCATTGACATAAATTATTGATATCAATTATCTTTTCAGTGATATTCTAATTTTTTTGAGATGCACTTGTATGGTGCAATTTTAGTTACTGGGAAAGCAGGTCACCAATAAAAGATTTCACACAGGTTGTCAGGTAATAAGACATGAATTCCAGAGTCTGGAACAAATCTCTACCTGTTATGGTAGATTTGCCACTTACAAGGGAAGCTGGACGACAATCCTAACGGAAGCTACAACATCAGCCATAGGTCATGTCCCAACGGCACGGTTTTTCAGACAGTTCTCGGTTTTGAAAACCGGCTGACAAACTTTTACCCGGACCTTAATGGAAAAATGAGCATGTTCATTCTTCGGTACGGTTTTCGGGCGGAATATGAACATGCCTATTTGAAGGGGGAGGGCTTTTCTCCGCTAAGGCATGATCACACGGCTTAAAATCGGCCGTAATTCGGTCGTAATTATGCGCCGAAGTGCCCCAATTAGGGGCCGAAAAGGCCCTTCATTACGGAAAATCCACAGTTCTCATAAAAACTAGGGATTACTCTCCTCCCCCTGCTGGCGAATCCCCGGGGGGGGAGAAAGTGAAGGGAATTACCAGCGGCGAATACGCGCTTTGGTAATGAAATCTTGGGCCGGCGAAGTCCCGGGCCCCCCCGCTCATCCCCCGCTCCCCCCCCGCCCCCTTTCCCCGGGCAAAAATTGGGGGGCGAAATACGCCCTCAATACACCGTGTAAAGCCTAATTGTGGAGAAAAGCCGTCCCCCTGCGGCCGCGTGCATGGCACGAAAACGGAACAAACACCGGTCGGATAAACTGACCGGCATTTGTCCTTTGCTGTGTGAACGGCCCCATAGTGGTAAAGAGTCATATCAGACAAAAACAAAGCTAAATGCTACAACACACACCACTCCATCTGCCCTGTGCAGAATCTCGCCGGAAACGGTCGCTGCTACTCTGACACTAGATAATGGTGCACACAGAAAAGAACGTCTCCTATCGTCTATCTCAGGTTTCGAAGCGTCGCCCTGTTCTTGTAAATGGTGAAGGAGGAGTTCATTGAGGACACAATATAATTGCCTACTGGAGAGCGGAGTCAGACAAGTCACTTAGTCATGGTTTAGGTATTCTGCATGTGAGTGGCAGGTGAGCGCTCCAATACTAACAGAGACTGTTATCACCATGTACAACCTGCGTCACCACTTGCTCTTCCTTCAGAGAAGCCAACAGGGCAGTGGCTCTGTTATTAACCACACTTGCAGGAGAAGAGCTTCCATTTACACATGGCTATAATTTACGTGCCTTCTGGTAATGGTTACTATGTACAGAGCCTATTCTGCTGCCATGTGAGCTCTCTGCAGTCTATCCTAGTGCACACTAGTTTCTAATTATTGACCTTATGTATAAAGCAAAATGGTTTCCTTATTATCACAGTGTTAAAAGGAAATGATCTATCATCTATCTTTTATTAATCGATTAGTCATCTGTGTATCATAATCTTTTATCTGTCTATCAAGCATGTATCCATCTGTCTTTCATCTTTCTATCACTCGATCTACTATCCATCTACCCATCCATCTAATGCAAAATTCGCCCAAAGGAAGAGAGCGTGGATCCGGCGCACTTCAAAAAAGCGATGTTGTACCCTTGCGGGTGTATAAAATTATAGTTTCCTTTATTAATAAAAGCACAATGAATTTGTACCACAGTGCATTTAAAAACAATCACTAAAACAGTGCAGAACTTTACGCGTTTCGCGCAGTACACCGCGCTTCTTCAGAAAGACCCGAAGGCGCTAAAGCCTGCAAGTTTTCAGGATTTTGTACCTTCATTTTGTACAACCCCAAGAGGTGAGAACGCCTTTATTTAGTTTATCCTGTTTTCTTAAGATTTTACACTATTGTGCGCCCCCTTCTTTTTCCTTTTCTATACCCATCCATCTAGCCATCTTTTATTCATGTATCATCTAGTATTTCTCTATCACCTGCCGATCTCTCTATCTACCTATCCATCTGCCTCGCTATCTACTAGTGCATATCAAAAAATTAGAATATCATTGAAAATGAAAGGGGTTCTCCAGGACTATCCTTATATTTGTTATAGGGCTCAAACATGTATTATATTAAGCCTTGTAATTTGTACTGTAATGAGTTCATACATTATATGGGTTTCTCTATTTGACTTAAATTATTGATATCAATTATCGTTTCAGTGATATTCTAATTTCTGAGATGCACTGGTACATATCTATATCTATCTATACATTTTATATTTATCCCTCTATCTTTCCATCTATCTATCCGTTTTATCTATCTAAACATATCCTAAATATATCTCAAAAATATAACTAATTCTTATATCTATTTGTCTATCTTTTTATCCATTGACCTCTATCGTTCTATCTAATCTATTTATCTATCTAGCTATTTGTCTGTCTATCTATTTATCCATTGACCTCTATCGTTCTATCTAATATCTATTAATCTAAAATATTTAAAAAAGTTAAAAAAAACTGTAGTAAGTGAAAAAAATTAGTGCTTTCTTCCATGTCTCCACTATAATTTATATTCCTTTTTTGATATTATTTCTATCTATCTATCATCATCACTATCTACTATCATCTATCTTCTATCCTGTACTCACCTTAGCATTGCCAACTCCTGCTGAATATGTTTGCTCTCTCTATAAAGGTCATCATTATTATTATTATATATTCCTAGTTTTTCTGGCTATCTGCTTGCCTTCAATGGGAACATTAATTATTTGCACCCAGAGGATGAAAGTGAGTCCAGCTCATGTGATGGACTCAAGTGTATGGCAGTGCACTTATCAGAGTTGTGTCTAACACATTACTACATGGCCATAATAGATATTGCTCCACTAGGAATAAACAGGTTGCTATTTAAAGGGGTTGTCTCACTACAAAGATTAGCTTTCAACATGTAGGGAACACTAAATGAAGACGTTTTCCCAAATATATTGTGTTGTTCATTTTTTTTGTAAGAAGTTTATAAAGTTTTTAATCCCCTTCTGTCTTCTCGGTTTCCCCCAAAAACCGACCTGTGTACCCCTTTTCCCCCCTCTTTTTGTTAAAACGAAAGCAGGAAGGACATCATCCACAGGTCCGGGCAGCACAGAAACTACGGGAAATTTTTTAGAAAAAAAGCTTTTTGGTATTTTAAAATCAAAAACCTTTTCGGCCAAAAGGCCATTTGAATAATAAAACCCTTTGGAAATTACCACTGGAAAAAGGTTTCTTCCCCCCCCCCCCGGAAACCCCATGCAATTTTTTAAAATTTTTTTAGGGCGAAAAGGCCCAAGAATACACCGGGAAACCCCCTTCACCCCCCCCCCCATTGGCAAAATTTAAAACCCCAAAGGAAACATCCTTTGCCCCGGGAAGGGTTGAAAAAGAGCAAAGCAGATTAATTTAAAATTAAAAAAGCATTCCAAAGAAACTTTAAAGATTAAAAAACAAAAAAAACCCTTTAAAATTACCGCGGGGCTGAGCTCTTAAAAACAGTGGGGAATTGATACAGAAAGAATACCGGAAAATTTTAAGTCAAATTTTTAAATTCCCGAAAAGCTTTTTTTTGGTTTAAACGCAATTCAGTTTTAATACCGAAAATGTTTTCTTTCACAAAATGCAATTTTATTGTATTCACACATTCTGTCCAAATTCTGGCAAAAACCCCACAGACCTCCCATCCAGCTCTTCTCATCTAATGGAAAAAAAAAAATAAAGGGGCATCCTTTTTAACAGAAATTTGGCACTTTTTCCCCACAGTCCCTTTTCCCGTAAAACAGGACATTTGTGCCAAAGTAGGTGTTAGATGTCAAAACACAGTTTACAACGCTTGGCTTAAAGCTGTTCTCCTGCCAAAATAATTTAATTGGAGAACAACAGGAATATTAGAAACAATAATACTTAACACTGGAAACTGTTTGGGGGCTGTTGGCGCCACCATCGCCCTTTTGATAACCTCTCCAAAACCGCCGAAACCGACTACAGATTGGGTTCACACCCCCAATATTTGAAGCCCATTGCCACTGATGGGCAGTCCCCAAAAAGGGCCATAAATTCTCGGGGAGGGGGCCTGCACCTATCTCTGGAAGTAGGGTCCCTAGAACCCTGACCCTCGTGCTGAGTGGGTTGCCCTCCATACTATACTGCTGTCTCTCTTTGAAGAGATCTGTTGTCTCTGTATTTTAAAGACCCTTTTTGCGAATTTTTGGGATATTTTCATTGCTCAAAAGGGGACTATGTTTTTTTTCAAATTTACAATTTTTTTGAAATTATCATTCTTTGGGTTTTTTGGGTTTCCCGGTGAACCCCTAAATTTGGGGAAAAAAACAGGGGTCGGAAGGGTTTTTCAAAAGTTAGTATTGGCCTTTAAATTTTTTAAAGGGGGTTTTGTCTCACTTAAAGGGTTTGTTTTTATGTTAAAGATCTTCCCAAAAAAAAAAAAAAATTTTCAATATATTAACAGTTTCCAACCTATCCTGAGATATCCCCTCTTTTTAGGGGTGCATCGGCTCCCAGGTCACTATACAAAACCCCGGTTTTTCAACGCTTATAAAAGGGCTGCCAGCACGGGTTCCCTTTTCCTACAGACCGGGCTTTTTACGCCAGCCTAGGGGAACCAGTAAACAGCCCCTAAATTCAAAGTAAAAACCAAGAAAACGGACAAGTGAGATGAAAAATGTATGAGAAAACCCCCTTTAAGCATTTTTTTGTTGTATATTATTTTTTTTGTGTAATTTTTTTATTTATGTTTTTTTTTGGGGTTTACCCTTGTTAGTGTTAGTTAACTTGCATTTTTAGGCCCTTTTTTGGGGGGGCGCCCTTTTTTGGGGCCAAATCCCCCCAAATTTGTGTTTGGGCATTTTAAATTTGTTTGGGGAAAAATTTATAGGGTTTTTTAAAAATTAGGGTATTTTTTTAATGTTTTTAGTTTTGTTGATTAAAAGTTATATTTTATCTAGCCTAGGCTTTATACCCCCCATTTAGTTTTTTTTGGGGGGGGGGTTAAATTCAATGTTTTTTGTATAACCAGGCTTTTGAGTATTTTTCTATCAGGGGCTTTCCCTCCGCCTGTATATCATTTATATTAGGGTTTCTGTGGTTTTTCTCTCCACATCCAGGCTGACACTGAACATGGAGGCGCCAGGATCAGACGTTTAGGTCATACCCTGTAGACATGCCACACAAAATAAAATAGATCTCCTCCAGGAAGAAAGCGGTCTCACTAGCGCCACATATTACAAGTAGAGTCCCTGTAGGGCGATTCCTGACCCCCCAAAAAGAGAACCTGTCACATAGTTTTTGCCCCCCTGGCTGAAGACAGAAAAAGGAGTGTAAAAACCTGCTTTTTTCCCAAAGCTGTTTCCCTTTTTCGTAAATGTTTTTTATTTTCTATTTTTAAATTTGCTAAAAATCTGCATTTTTCGGGCCAAAGAAAGTCATTCAAGAGCCCTTTCAAAGAGTCATTTTTTTAAAACCCGGCCAATCAAAACTAGCCCCCCCCCACCTCAACGAAAAACCCTATTATTTTTGGAATAGGTAGAACATGAAAAAACCCTGTCATTGGGGGGGCAAACCTTTGAGGGGTGGGGTTTAACCCTACCCCATAATAAGTTTTGGGGGGAAAAATGCTCTAAAACCCCTCATCTTACAGAATAAGGGACACAGGCGGGAAACACAGTCTGCATTAGCTTGGCTTTTCCCCAAAAGGGGGGGGCAAAACTATGTGACAGGTTCCCTTTAAGGGATTGTCAAGTAACATAATATTTCATTTGGGCGAGGGTGGTCCAAAAAAAAAAAAAAACTTCCCTTTTTTAAGTCCCCCACCCCCTTTTCTTCACTTAAAATTTGGAGAAAAAAACCCTTTTCCTGCCCGAAAAAGCCGAAGTGCAGGGGAGCCCCCTCCTGAGAAGCTCCAGACCTTTGGGTAATACCCCTTTTTTTTCCCCAAACCTTGGCCTTTTAAGAAAAAATTTTTGTCGCCAAAAAGGCAACCCCTTAAAATAGGCCCAATGAAAAGGGTTGTTTTTTAAGTTAAATAAGTATCCCTCCAAAAAAAAGGGAGTACCCAAAGGTTTAGCTTTTTTTCCCTCCTTCAAACCCCAGCAGGTTGGCTTAGTGGAAAGGGCCCCAAAATTTCCCAATAAACTCCCCAAAAATAAAATAACCCCACTTTTCCCCCAGTGACCCCTTTTGTCCCCGGGTTACTTATAGCAACCAACATTTAGTCATTATTTCCCCAGTGCAGCTTAAAAACTGCTGTCCCTATTTGGTTCTGAATGGGGACAGCACCCCGGGTTCCCCACCCCTGAGCAGGGGGCTAATTAAAAACCATGCACTATCAAAGGGATTGTCACAGAAACAGACACAAGGATGAGAGATAATTGAGAAATATATTGGACAAATACATATTACACTGTTTACAAAAAGTTCGGGATATTTGACTTTAGGTTGAAATTTCAGGGTGAACATAAAATTTCTTGAAATTTTTTTATTTTTAATGAACTAAATGAGAACCCTCCTTTCCCCTTTTGATGCACATGTCCCCAAAAGTTCAATGTTTCAGGACTTTTTTCACAACTTCGATCTCAAAAAATGAAGCATAAAGGAAAAATTCCCCCAACAGGTTTTTTGATCCCAAAATCACCCAATAAATTTTGGGGGCAATTTGGGGTTTGGGGTTTAAAAAAGTCCCCCCTCATCAGGCTTTTCCATTTTGGCATCATGAAAACCAAGACAACAAAAATTTTTAATTTTGTCAACAGTACCTCGCCATTGCGAGGCTTCAAGCAGGATCTCCGGGAAGGGAAGTGCCACTGAGCTTAAAAGTTTTCACAACGTTCACCACAGGTCATCTACAAGAAACACGCGAAAGTAAAATAGTACGAATGGGCGGGTGTGAACCCCTTGTTTCCTCTCACCCCCCCCAACACAAAGCCCAAGTTGTGTGGCAAACATATCTGGTCATCTTTATCAACGGGGGCCCTTGGTTACAAAGAAAGGGAGTCATCATTGTTATGGGGCCAAAGGACGTCCCACTTCTTTTGGGCCCTTTTTATGACTCTTTCCATTCTCTCCGGGATCTCTGATACAACCTGGGCCCATTACGCATGGTGGCACCCCTAACTCAGGGGGGCCACTCCCCTCTGGGAGCAACCTGCTTGAAGCCCTCAAGGGAAGGCTCTGTTGATCAATTGAAAAATTTTTTCTTGTCTCAAGAAAGTTTAAAAATGTTAACAGCAAAGATGAGGAGGGCTGTTTATATCCCAATTCAAAATTTCCCCCCCTAAAAATAATTTGGGTTCCCGGGGTCAAACACCTGTTTTGAAAATTTTTCCTTAAGCTCCATGTTAAGATCAGCAAGTTGTGGGAAAAAAAACAGAAACATTGAAAAGTTGGACTTTGCATCTAAAGGGAAGAGATCAGGGTTTATTAAGTGCATTTTAAAAAAAAAAAAAAATTCCTTGAAATTTTATGTTCCCTCCAAAATTTTCAACCCCGAACCAAAAACCCTAAATTTTGTGAGTAGTGGAAAATAAAACAAACAAATATTAGAGAAAAGATAAATGAATTAATAGCGACATATATACAAGAATAGATAAATATTAGCTAATTATAAAAAAAAGATTTAAATTTATACATTTTACCCCTAAACAGGGCCCGATAGATAAATAACAAAATAAGTTTTAAAAATTTAATAGATAAAAAGGTAGATAAATGTAGCTTTTAAAAAAACAAAAGATAGTGGGTTAATTTTGAGATAGATAATGAAGGGTAGAAAAGATAATAGATAGATAGAAGAAAAATAGAAAGATAGTATTAAAATAGAAGAGATAAGATAGATAATAATAAATTTGAAATAGATATTAGATAGATAGAAAATAGATAGATAAGATAGATAATAAAAGAAGATAGATAGAAAATAGATAAAATATGATAAGAAATATATAAAGGAAAATAAATAGATAGATAGATTTAAAATAGATAGTAAAATAAATTTGATAATAAGAGAAAAGAAAGAAAAGATAGAAGATAGATGGGTAGATAAAGAAAAAGAAAGATTTGATAATTTTAGATAATAAATAATTTTTATAAATTTTGAATAGATAATGATAGGGTAGGGTAGAAAAGATAAAAAGAGAAAAAATATTTTGAAGAAAGATAAAAGAAAAAAAGATAGAAAAGAAAAGATAGAAAGATAGATAATATGAAAATAGAAGATTGCAAAAAAACGAAAATATAAAAAAAAAATATAAATTAAAGTGGAAAACATGGAATAAAGAAATAAAATTTTTTTACTTCTACAGTTTTTTTTTCTTTTTTTAAAAATTTTAGATTAATAATATTAAAGAACGAAAAAGGTCAATGGATAAAATTTTGATAAAAAAAACAGCTAATAAAAGATACAAAATGAGTCATATTTTTTAATGTATGGAGGGTATGATTTGAAAGATAGATACGCTTTTAATTTAACGACCTTTTGAAGTGGGCCCCGAAACGCTTGCACCCCGTTTGGGGGCATTTTTTTTTTTTGTAGTTCAAACCTTTTTTCCCATTGCTAGATAGATAATGGTTTGGGTTGGAAAAGATGGACGCACGGATGGGAAAAGACAAACAGACAGAAAGATGGATTGATGGAAAAGATAGAAGGAAAATATATGATAGATATGATAAATGATAGATGGAAAGATAATAGATAGATAGATAATAGGGAAGAAAAGATAAAATTTGATAAATAGATAGATAGGGAAAAAATAAAGGGGTAAAAAAATAAAAATAGGGGAAAGGAAAGATAGATAGATAAAATAGATAAAGGGATAAAAGGGTTTTGATAGATAAATAAAAAAATTTTGAAAGATAAATTTGATAGAATATAAAACAAATGCATCTAAAAAAAAAAATATCCCTAAACAATAATTTCAACCATAAAATTAAGTCAATGGAGAAACCACATGCTGTATAACTCATTTCAGTATGAAAAGACAAGGCTTAAAAATAATACATGTAGCCTTGGGATACCCAAAATTGCTTATATTATTGAGATATTTGAAGGATAGAAAAAGATAAATATTTTAAAAAGGGAAAACTAATTAGCTTTGGGCCCCGGCTGAAACCCCTTTTCGCCCGTGTGGGGGGTCAGTGTGCTTGGCAGCTGGTGATAATACATAGCATTTGTATTATTCCAGCAGCATTAGGGCTGAGCCCCAGGTTATCAGAGGAGCAGCCGCAGTGTGTGTCCGGCGGAGGAGCTGCGCGCTGACAGCCGCTCCCCTTTTTGTAAGGAGCAGCCCCCCTTTCCCCGCTTTTACAATGCTGGGTGGCGTCGGCTGCTCCAAAGGGCCCCTCCCTCCTCCCCGATCTATCACACAGCGCTGCCAATATGTCAGGACATCCATCTCCCGCATCCAGGCTCTGCCGTCTCCCCCTGAGCGCAGCTCCTAGCGGGACTTTCCACCAACTTCCACAATGTCATCACCAGACTGTGGGACTACAAGTGCCAGCACGCCGCACTAAAGGGGGTTGTAGTTTTCCCCAACAAAAGGGAGAAGCGCGGCCCCCTACACTATAATTTCACTGTAATAAAAAATAAAAGCCGATCACGAGCCCCAAAGTCCCCCTGCACCGCTCCCGGCGATCGCTCCGCTGGGATAAGTCAGGCAGCCGATCGTGCGTGTCACAAAAATCAGTAACGTCGGGTTGTAAACCTTTTCTACAGATCGGCCCCAAAGGAGCTGCAGTGAACACTCTCCCCGGAGCTGCCAGGACGGGATCCGTGACCTCCCCGGGGCAGCAGCTCTCTGCACTGGGCTTGAGGGGAACTGGGGCGATTTCCCATGGGGGCAGGGGGGAGGGTCAGTGCCCGACATGCGAGGTGCCCGACTCCAAAACCCGTTCCCCCCCTCACGCTGCCCTGGTCGCCTGTGAAGCAGCGGAGGAAGCAGCAGCAGCAGCGGGAGGAGGAGGAGGACGGGAAGAGCAGAGCCCAAAGGGGGGGGGCAAATCCCGGCGGAGCCGGGATCAGGCATTAAATTTCAGCGCAGAGCTGGCCCGGCCCCCGGGCACCCTCCCCCCGCCCACTGCTGCCACCGCCGGGCACTCACCGCCACTGCTGCAGGTTTAGGGGGGTTTTAAATGTTGCACGGGCACCCACACCATGGCCGTTTTAAAATGGTGTGGGGCCTGGGGACAAAGGGGGGACAGGGGGGAATCATTTTATTAGTGCCCATTCCTCGTGGGTTTTTCTCCCATCCGCTCATTTTATTAGGGCCCATCCCCCCCCAGTGCTTCTCTGCCCCAACCCCCCTCAGTTTTTATTAGTGCCCCAAACCTACTCAAATGGGATCTCTTTCCCTTTAAGGGTCGTGTTTCACTGCCCAACCAGGGTCAGTGTAAACCCCTGCCAAACCAGTCAGTGTTTTCTTGCCCCTCCCCAAAATTGGGGGTTCCCCCTGCCCATCCCAAACCCCAATTTTATTAGTGGGCCCAAAACTCCCCAAATTTTTAAACACGCCCCATCCCCTCAGGGTTTTCACTGCCCAAACCCAAATCAGTGTTTCACTGCCCAAACCACCTCAGGTAAAACTGCCCAAAACCCCTTATTTAAACACTGCCCAAACCGGGCCCCCGGGGATCACGGTCATCCGCTCAGGTTACAAAGCCCATTTTCCCGCCCAAAGGGGATCACTTTCTACCCCAGCTCGTGTATCATTTCCCACCCCCTCAGGGTATAAATTCCCATCCCCCCAGTGGTTTTCAAGCCCCTCCAGCCCCCAAATGTATCACTGCTCATCCAGCCAAATGTTTCAAATGGCCCCTTCCCCCCTCAGTGTAAACCCCTGCCCCCTCCAGCTCAGTGTTATCCTGCCCATTCCATCAGGGGATCCACCCCCCAAACCACCTCATGTATCAAATTTCCCCCCACCTCTGTGTTTTAGTGCCCATTCCCAACCCCATGTTTCAAATGCCCCAAACCCCGCTAAATGTATCAAATGCCCATCCAGCTTTAGTGCATCATGCCCATCCAGCTCAGTGCCCTCACTGCCCCTCCAAACCCCAGGGGGGTCACTGCCCCCCCAATTAAATGTAACAATGCCCAACCAGCTCAAATGTATAAATTTCCCCCATCCAAAATCTGTGTATCACTTTTCCCAAACCAAAATCGGGGCATCAAAGCCCATTTCCCAATAGTGTATCACTGCTCATCCGCTCGGGGTATTTAATGGGCCCCCCAATAAATGCATCCTGGCCCCCTTCCCAACTCAGGGTATCACTGCCCCTCCAGCTCATTTTTATTCCCCTTCCCATCCAACCAGTGGGATCACTGCCCAACCCCCGCTCAGGAAAAATCACTGGGCCCACCAACTCAGGCGGGAAACAAGCCCCTCCAAACCCCAGGTATCACTGCCCCTTTCCACCTCGTGAGTTCCCGCCCCTCCATCAGTGAAACACTGCCCATCCACCTCGGGGCTTTACCTTTCCCATCCCGCTCAGGGTAAACACCCGCCCATCCCCTCCCCGGGGGATCAATTTCCCCTCCCAAATCATTTTAAATTTGTTTCCCATCCAGCTCAGTGTATAACTGCCCATCCACCTCATTGTTATCACCCGGGGCCCCTCCAAACCCAGTGTTTCCCCCTGCCCCTTTAAATCAGGTAAACATTGGGCCCCCCAGCTAAAATTTCACTGGCCCCATCCAGCCCATTTTATCACCCGCTCATCCAACCGTGTATCAATGCCCCCCCAAATCAGGGGTAATCAAAGTCCATCCAACTAAGTTTTTTTGTGCCCCTTTTCCCGCTCAGTTATCAATTTCCCTCCAAACTCAGGGTTTCACTGCCATCCAATAGTGTTTTTTAGTGCCCCTCCAGCTCCTGGGGTTTAATTTCCCTTTCCCAAAAACAGGGGTATTAGTGCCCATCCCGCCAGTGTTTTCACTGCCCATCCCCAAATCCCGTGGGGCAATGCCCATCCAGCTCAGGTTTTTTAATTTTCCCGCCCATCCAACCCCAAGGGTTTTTCCCGCCCATCCAAACCCCAGGTATCCACTGCCCCTCCCACCTCATGTATTAGTGCCCCATCCCAACCCGTGTATCACTGGCCCCTCCCCCTCAGGGGGAAACACTGCCCCTTTCCACCCAGGGGATCAATGCCCAAACCGCTCCCGTGAAACACCCGGCCCCTCCAGCTCATGCATCCTGCCCCCCCCACCTTTAGGGTTAAACAAAATGCCCAAAAACAAAAAAAGTGTATCCTATGCCCCTCCAGCCAGTGTATTAAATGCTCATCCAGCTCTGTGTTTCAATGCCAATCCAACTCAAATGCATTTAATGCCCAAAACCAATTTAGGGGTATCACTGCCCTTCCCCGCTCAGTGTTTCACCTTTCCCCTCCAATCAATTTTAACACTCCCCCTTTAAACTAAAGGTTTTTAAATGCCCATCCAACTCGGGTTCTTTTCCCCCTCCACCTCATGTTTTAAAAACCCATCCACCCAAATGTGTCACCCCGCCCAAAACCCAAATCATTTTAAATTAAATGCCCAAACCAGCTCCCGTGTAAAACCCCCTGCCCATCCCAAATCAGGTATCAGTGCCCCTCCAACTCATTGTTCCTTTCCCCTCCCCAAATCATGTAAACAATGCCCATCCACCTCATTGTTCACGCCCTTCCATCAGTGTATATGCCCTCCAGATAGGTTCATGCCCATAAAACCTAAGGGTTAATCCCCATAAATCGGGTAACCCCCATCCAGCTCAGTGTTTAAAAATGCCCACCCACCCGGTTTCCTGCCCTTCCAATGTGAAAATCCCCATAAATCAGTTTTCATCCCCTTTCCCTCAGTGTATCGTGCCAACCCAAAACTCGTGTATAATGCCATAAAACTGTTTTTAATCCCCCATCCATTTCAGTTATACCCCCTTCCAGTCAGTGTATCAGTGCCCTCCAATCAGGGTTTTCATGCCCCTTCCAGCTCGTTTTTAAGTGCCCATCACTGGGTGTTAGTGCCCACCCAAAATCGGGGTTTGGGCCCTTCCAGCTCATTGTTGCCCACCCAAATCGGGGTCATGCCCACCCAAAACTCAGTGTTCATCCCCACCAAACTCAGTTTATTAGTCCCCACCCGCTCTTGTATATCCCCAAAATTCGTCGGGGTGTTACCTATGCCCATTTCCAGTCAGTGTATCCTGCCATAAAACTAGTGTATGTCCCATAAAACCCGGGTTCACTCCCCATCCAGTCAGGGTATCATGCCCATCCACTCAGTGAAATCACCCCCATCCAAAATCAGTGTATCACTGCCCAACCCAAAAAGCTCAAGTGTATCCTGCCTCCACCCCCGGGTTCCGCCCATCCCCCAGGGTACTGCCCATCCCCAGGTATTTGCCATCCCCCAGGGTTCACTGTTTCCAACTCAGTGTTCATGCCCATAACTCAGGTTCCCCCCCATCCAAATCAGTGTACACTCCCTTTTTCCACAGTTGTGTATCCTGACCCTCCACCTCGTGTATCATCCAATTTCCCCCCTTAGTGTATCATGCCCTCCAATCATGGTATTAGTGCCCACCCAGCTCAGGTATCATGATCCACCTCGGGTGTATCCCCATCCAACACGTGTATATGCCCATCCGCTCAGTGTTAAACTGCCCATGGGGGCCCTTTTGTAGGGTCCTAAAACATCGGGCTGGGCCCTTTTGTTTTTTTGCTATTGTGAACTGGGGGATGTTTTTTTACGGAAAAAACCCGTTTGTTATTTTCTGCACATCCACAAGTCCGTCCTTTCCTTCGCGTCACTGTACAGTAAAAATCCCCCAATTTGACAAATTTACTTTTTCAGAACTTCTCACCTTCATTAAAAATACCCCAAAACAGTACCAAAACATCCCCCCTAACTGGAGCAAATCTACCAGACAAGTGATTGTTAAAAAAAAACCCCTCCTAAAAAAAAACCAGGCCCCAAACATTACTACTTAAGGGTCAAATAATCCTGCCAGACCACCAAAACGAACCCCCCAATGTGATACCTGTACACGGCTCTGATTACATTTACACCGCCATACAGTGACCGATAGTGGTAGATACTAGTTGTTGTGCTTGCAGACATATAAGTGTTCCCGCTGTTACTTTGTACTCACCGGAGAGTCTTTTCTGATCGGCGTTCACTTTCCCTTTTCTTTCCATCCCCGGGTTAAAACCCTTTATGCCCGATTGCTCCCGGCCAATTTCTCGTCCCCGAGGATTTGGACACAAAAAATTTTAAAATTTTTCATTCCCGCAAAAACCTTAATTTTAGGTTTTTGCGTACCCCCCAGTTAGGTTATTTTAGGGGACTGAAGCAGTATATGGGGGGCCCCCGGCAGGGGTTTTTGGGGCCAAAAGGCAGGGTATATGGGGGCCACAGGCAGGTTTTATTGGGGCACAGGCAGGATTTTGGGGGCAAATGAGGCAGGGAAAATTGGGGCCCTTTGGGGAGTTTTATAGGAGCACTGAGGGGAGGTTTTATAGAGCAAATTTTTGGGGGTATTTAGGGGCCCCTGAAGGCCCGTTTATTGGGGCCCAGGCAGGTTTTTAGGGGGGCCCAAAAGGCCCGTATATGGGGGGCACGGCGGTATATAGGGTCATTGAGGGAGTATATGGGGCCCCAGGCAGTTTTGGGGGGCCCCGGGGGTAATAGGGGCCCACAGGCAAAGGGTTTTTTGGGGCCTTAAGGGAGTATTTTGGGGGCACGGAAATATATGGGGCCCAGGCAGGTATTTTTGGGTCATTGAGGGCCCGAATTTTGGGGGGCAAATTTAGGGTATATGGGGGCCACCCAAAAGGTATTTAAGGGCAACTGGGCAGGTATAGGGGGGATGAGGAAGTTTAGGGGGGCCCCAGGCAAAGGGATATGGGGGGGAACAGGGGAGGGTAAAAATGGGGGAACAGGAAAGGGTTTGGGGGCAAAAAGGAAAGGGATTTAGGGGGGACAGGCATTTTTATGGGGGCCACAGGCGGGATATGGGGGGCCCCCAAAAGGGAGGGGGTATGGGGGGACCCCGGCAGTTTGTGGGGGGCCACAGGCAGGGGAAAAAAAAGGGACAGGCAGCCTTTGGGGGCCAAGGCAGGGGATTTTTAAAGGGGGAAAAGGGGGGGGGGTGGGGAATTATGCGGGGGCCCCAAAAGGAATGGGGTATGGGGGCCACCCCAAACCCGCATATCGGGGTTCCCCAAAGGGGGGGATTTTGGGGGCCCCAGGCAAAGGAAAATGGGGGGGGCAAAAGGCGGGGATAAAAGGGGGGGAAAAGGCAGAAAGGGGGGTTTTTAAAGGGAGGGATATGGCGCCTGTTTTAGGACCCGGGCCCCCTCGCCCCGGTTTTAGGAACCCTGCGGGTCCCACATGTCCCCCGGGGGGCAGGGAAAACGTCGCTCTCTGCCCCGCCCCCAAGCCCCCAGCTGTGTGTCGTTCCCGCGGGGGCCCCAAAAGCAAGGGTGGGAAAAAGCCGTCCGGGGTCCAGGCCCAAGCGCAGAGGCCGGAGGGCCCCGGGGGGGACTCGGGGGCAAAAAGGGGGTTTTATTCGGGGACCCCAAAAACCCCGAATTTTAATCCAAACAAAGCCCCTGCTGCACCAACCCAGTGTACACTGCCCCTCCAAAATCAGTGTATCGTTTCCCCTCCCCCGCTCCCGGGTATCTCTGCCCAAACAAAATTTAGTGTTTTCGCTGCCCATCCGACAGAGGTTTCAAATGCCCCTCCAAAACCCCTGTATCAATGCCCATCCAGCCCAGGGGGTTTACTGCCACCAACCCTCAGTGTTTTTAATGCCCCTCCAAATCAGTGATCACTGCCATCCAGCTCAGTGTATCACTGCCCCCTCCCGCCCGGGTATCATGCCCATCCCCTAGTGTATAGTGGGCCCCTCCAGTCAGTGTATCATGCCCCTCCAACCCCGTGTATCATGCCCATCCAAACTCAGTGTATTAGTTTTCCCCTCCAGTAAGGGTATCCCCTGCCAAACCAAATCTGTGTACCCCTGCCCCTCCGTCAGTGTATCAGTGCCCCTCCCGTCAGTGTATTTACTGGGCCCCTCCACCTCAGTTTTTTCACTGCCCATCCACCCCGGGTTTTTCATGCCATCCAACTCAGTGTTCATGCCCCTCCAAAATCAGGGGATCATGCCCCTCCAAAATCAGTGTATCACGCCCCTCCAAAATCAGTGACCCAAAGCCCTTCCCGCTCAGGGCATTTCTGGGTCATTTCCAACTCAGTGCATTATGCTCATTAAATCAGTTTAAATTTTTTGCCCATCCGCCGGGTATTTGTGCCCCTCCCGCTCAGTGTTAAATTTGTGCCCCTCCAGCTCAGTGTATCATGCCCAAAACCAACTCGTGTTATCCTTTCCATCCAACTCGTGATCAATGCCCCTCCCCTCAGGGTATCACTGCCCAATTTCCCAATCAGTGTATCACGGGCCCAAACCAGCATGGGGCTTTACTGGGGCCAAACCAAAACCCCGTGAATTTATGCCAAACCCAAATCAGGGGGAAACACTGCCCATCCAGCTCAGTTTTTATCGCTGCCCCTCCAACCCCGGGGGATCAGCCCATCCAAAATCAGTGTATCATGCCCATTTCCCAAATCGTGCCCTTTTTGGGTCATCCAAAAATCAGTGCCCTTATGTCATCCCAAAACAGTTTTATTAGTTTCCCCTTTAAAATCAGTGTTCACTGCCCCATCCAAATCAGTGTTTTTAAATGCCCATCCAACTCCCGTGTTCAATTTCCCCTTTAAAAATCGTGTTTTCACTGCCCATTTCCCAATCCGTGTATCATGCCCATCCAACTCAGTGTAAACATGCCCATCCAGTCAGTGTATCACTGCCATCCAATCAGTGTATCTGCCCATCAACTCAGGTTTCACTGCCCATCCAAATCAGTGTATTTTTTTGCCCATCCAACTCATGTTTTTAGTGCCCATCCAGCCCAAAGGGGATCCTGCCCATCCCGGCCCCGGTATTTGTGCCCCTCCAGCTCAGTTTATCAGGGGCCCAAACCAACTCAGTTATTGTGCCCCCTCCAGTCGGGTATTTATGCCAAACCGCTTTAGTGGTCACTGCCCCCTTTCCAACCCCAGTGTTCAAATGCCCAAACCAAAATCAGGGGTATTAGTGCCCATCCAGGCCGTGGGTTTAATGCCCCTCCAGCTCAAGGGATTTGTGCCCCATCCCGGGTCAGTGTTCCCTGCCCTACCAACTCAGTGGGGGCAATGCCATCCAACTCAGGGGGTTTTTTCAGGGCCCATCCCAAAAAAGTGGGATCAGTGGCCCCTCCAGTCAGTGTAAATTTGTGCCACCGTTTAGTGTATTATGGCCCCTTTCCCGCCCAGGGGATCCCGCCCATCCCGCCCCGCGTTTTCACTGCCCATCCAAACCCAGGGTATCACTGCCCATCCCATACTATGTACGGTGCCCATCCCGCTCAGTGTTCACTGCCCATCCCTCGGGGTATTTGTGCCCCCTCCCGCTCAGTTTTATCAATGCCCTTTCCGCCCCGTGTTAAACAAATGCCCCTCCAACACGTGTATCCCGTGCCCATCCCGCTCGTTTATCGCTGCCCATTTCCCCCGCAGTGTATCACTGCCCCCCACCTCGGGTATCACCCCGCCCCTCCGCTCAGTGGATTAGTGCCCCATCCAGTTTAGGGGTTCAGTGCCCATCCAGCTCAGTGTATTAGTGGGCCATCAAGCTCAAATGTAAAAAGTGCCCCCCTAACTCCGGGTATCGTGCCCCTCCCCCTCAAAGGGGATCATGGGCCCCCTCCAAATCATTGGTTTTCACTTTCCCATCCCAACTCAGTGTATCACTGCCCATTCCAAAAAATGGTATCACCCGCCCATCCAATTTAGTGTATTTAAATGCCTTTCCAAATCAGTTGTATCAATGCCCATCCACCTCAGTGTATCACTGCCCATCCAGCTCAGTGTATAAGTTCCCATCCAGCTCAGTGTATTAGTGCCCCCTCCAAGCTCGGGTTTCCCCTGCCCATCCAATCAGGTTTTTTGTGCCCCTCCAACTCGTGTATCGCTGCCCCTCCCAACTCAGTGTATTTAATGCCCCATCCCCCTCAGGTATCATGCCCATCCCCCCTCCCGTGTATCAGGGCCCCCCAAATAGTGTATCATGGGCCCCCCTTTCCAACTCAGGGGTTTTCACTGCCCAATCCCCCCCTCCCGGGTATTTATGCCCATCCACCTCCCGTTTATCCTGCCCCTTACCCCCTCAGTGTTTTTTAAATGCCCCCTCCACCAGGGTATCACTGCCCATCCAACTCAGTGTATTCGTGCCCTCCAACTTTAGTGTTCAATGCCCATCCAGGGTCAGGGGGATACTGCCCCCTTCCCAAATCAGGGGGTATTTACTGCCCATCCCAAAACCCGTGTAAACACTGCCCATCCAGTCAGTGTATTGGGTCCATCCAAACCCGTGTATCAAATGCCATCCCCCCTCAGTGTATCATGCCCATCCAACCCCAGGGTATTTATGCCCCCCCAAAACGGTATCCTGCCCATCCGCCCCAGTTTATTAATGCCATTTCCCAAATCAGTGTACGCCCCCGCCCCTCCAACTCAGTGTATCAAAGGCCCCTCCCCCTCAGTGTATTTGTGCCCATCCAGCTCAGTGTATTAGTTTCCCATCCCAAACCCGGGTATCAATGCCCATTTCCAAAATCAGGGGTATCCCCTGCCCATCCAACTCAGGTATCAAATGCCCATCCAACTCAGTGTATTAGTGCCCATCCAGCTCAGTGTATAAATGCCCATCCAGCTCAGTGTATTTGTGCCCATCCAGGGTCAGTGTATCGGCCCAAAACCAATCCAGTGTATTTGTGCCCAACCAGGGTCGTGGGTCAAATTTCCCATCCAAACTCAGTGCCTCGTGCCCCCTTCCAAACTAGTTTTATTAGTGCCCATCCAGCTCAGTGGGATCGGTGCCCTTTCCCAAATTGTGTATTAGTTTTCATCCAGCTCAGGGGTCAATTTCCCATCCAAAACCGGGTATCATGCCCCCCCAAAATCAGTTTTATCCCCGTGAATTTCCAACTCAGTGGGTCAATGCCCATCCAGCTCAGTGTGCCACTGCCCATCCAACTCAGTGTATTAGTGCCCATCCAGCTCAGTGGGTCAATGCCCCCTCCAAACTCAGTGTTCCTGTCCATCCAATCAGTGGGTTCCCAAAGCCCATCCAAATCAGTGTATCAGTGCCCCCTCCCAAACCCTGTTTGTGCCCCTTTCCCGTCAGGGGTATTAGTGCCCTTCCCGTCATTGTATTATGCCCATCCAGCCCCCGGGTATTCTGGGCCCCACAGCCCCGGGTTTAAAAACCTATCCAGCCCCGGGGATCATGCCCATCCCGCTCAGTGTTTTCGTGCCATCCAGCTTTAGTGTATCATTTCCCAATTTCCAAAATCTGTGTATCATGCCCCCTCCAACTCAGTGTATCATGCCCCTCCCCAATAAATGTATTAGTGCCCATCCAGCTCAGTGTATCACTGCCCATCCAGCTCAGTGTATTAGTGCCCATCCAGCTCAGTGTATCAGTGCCCATCCAACCCCAGTGTATCAAATGCCCCTCCCCGTCGGGATATTAGTGCCCATCCCAAATCAGTTTTATCAATTTCCCATCCAAATCAGGTAATTTACTGCCCATCCAGTCAGGGTATCGCTGCCCATCCCAATCAGTGTAAACATGCCCATCCCGCTCAGTGTATTCGCCCCATCCCCAATCAAAGGGGTATCACTGCCCATCCAACTCAGTGTAAAATGCCCATCCACCTCAGTGTATCACCCGCCCATCCCCAAATAGGGTATCACGCCCATCCAAATAAGGGGGATCACTGCCCATCCAAATTTTAGTGTTTTCCCCCTGCCCATTTCCGTCAGTGTTTTTATGCCCATCCCAAATCAGTGTATCGTGCCCAAACCAAACTCATTTTATTTCCCGCCCTTTCCAAAAATCGTTTTTTTTGTGCCATCCCCGCTCGTGTATTAGTGCCCCCCCGCCCCCGGGTATCATTTCCCATCCCCAAAATCAAATGTATCTTGCCCCCTTTCCAAAATCAGTGTATCACCTTTCCCATCCAATCAGTGGGATTAGTTTCCCTCCAGCTCAGTGTATCACTGCCCATCCACTCAGTGTATTAGTGCCCATCCAGCTCAGTGTATCAGTGCCCATCCAAACCCGTGGTTTTTGTGCCCATCCGCTCAAATGGGTCAATTTCCCATCAAACCCGTGCATCAGTGCCCATCCCGTCAGTATATTTAGTGCCCATCCGCTCCCGTGTATCGTGCCCCTCCCCAAATTTTTGTATTTGTGCTTCTCCAGCTCGTGGGGCCCAAGCCCCTCCCCCTCAGTGTACAAAATGCCCAAACCAGCTCGTGTATCAGTGCCCCTTTCCCCACTTGTGGGGTCAATGCCCATCCAGCTCAGTGTGTCAATTGCCCAAACCAAAAAATTTAGTGTATTAGTGCCCATCCCCGCTCCCGTGGGGGCAATTTTCCCAAACCAGCTCAGTGTATTAGTGCCCATCCAGTTCAGTGTATCAGTGCCCTTTCCCAAATAAATGGGTCAAAGCCCCTCCAGCTCAGTGGGTCCCTGCCCACCCAAAAAAGTGTATTAGTTTCCCAAAACCAGCTTTAGTGGGCAAGCCCTTCCCAAAATCGTGTGTCAGGGCCATCCAATCAGTGGGTTTAATTTCCCATTCCAACTCAGTTTTATCAAAGTGCCCATCCAACTCAGTGTATCAGTGCCCATCCAGCTCAGTGTATTAGTGCCCATCCAGCTCAGTGTATTACTGCCCATCCAGCCCAGGGGGATCACGCCCATCCCCGCCCAAAAGGGGATACTTTCTATCCAGCCCAGGGTTTCATGCCCCCCTCCAAATCAGTGTATCGTGCCCCATCCAGCTCAGTGTATCGCTGCCCATCCAGCTCAGTGTATCACTGCCCATCCAACTCTTTTGTATTTACTGCCCCCTCCAAATCGTGTATCCCCTGCCCATCCAAACCCGTGTATTTTTGTGCCCATCCAAATTTTGTATCCCGCCCACCAGTCAAATGTATTAGTGCCCCTTTTAGCCCCAGTGTATCAGTTTCCCATCCGCTCAGTGGATCACTGCCCCCTCCAAATCAGTGTATTTACTGGCCCTTCCAGCTCAGTATATTAGTGCCCATCCAACTCAGTGGGTCAATGCCCATCCAGCTCAGTGTATCGCTGCCCATCCAACTCTGTGTATTAGTGCCCATCCAGCTCAGTGGGTCAATGCCCATCCAGCTCAGTGTATTAGTGCCCATCCAGCTCAGTGTATCAGTGCCCCTTTCCAAAAAAGGGGTCAATGCCCATCCGTCGTGTGTCACTGCCTCCAAAACCCCAGTTTTGTCACTGCCCATCCAACTCCCCGTGTGTCACTGCCCTTTAACTCGTGTATTAGTTTCCCATCCGCCCCAGTGGGTCAAAGGGCCCCTCCAGCTCAGTGTTTTCACTGGGCCCTTTCCCAAATCAGTGGGGGCAAAAGCCCATCCAACTCCCGTGTTTCGTGGCCAAACCAAATCAGTGTTTTAGTTTCCCCTCCAGCTCAGTGTAAATTTGTGCCCTCCGCTCGTGGGTCAATGCCCCTCCAGTCAGTGTTTGTGCCCATCCCGTCAGGTATTTAGTGCCCCTCCCGTCGTTTATTAGTGCCCCCTCCAGCTCAGTGTATTAGTGCCCATCCAGCCCGGGGGTTTCACTGGGCCCAAACCGCCCAGGGTTTTAATTCCTTTTTCCAGCCCGGGTATCACTGCCCCTCCAAACTCAGGTATCGCTGCCCATCCAGTCGTGTTTCAATGCCCCCTCCAAAAATTTTGTATTAGTGCCCTTTCCAAATCAGTGTAAATTTGTGCCCATCCCAAACTCAGTGTTTTAGTGCCCATCCCCCCAGGGTATCATGCCCATTTCCCAAATCAGTGTATCCTGCCCCCCTCCAACTCAGTGTATTAGTTTCCCCTCCCGGCCCCAGTGTATCGCTGCCCCATCCAGCCCCCAGTGTATTGGGGGCCCCCCAAGTCAGGGGGTATCCCGTGCCCATCCAGCTCAGTGGGTCAATGCCCATCCAACTCAGTGTATCACTGCCCATCCAGCTCAGTGTATCAGTGCCCATCCAACTCAGTGGGTCAATGCCCATCCAGCTCAGGGTTAAACGCTTTCCCCTCCAACTTGTGTATTAGTGTCATCCGGGTCAGTGGGGTCAAAGCCCCTTTCCAGCTCAGTGTATTAGTGCCCCCTCCAAACTCAGTGTATCAGTGCCCAAACCAATCAGTGGGGCAATGCCCCTTTCCAAAATCAGTGTGTCACTGCCCATCCAAACCCCAAATTTTGTCACCCGCCAAAAACCCAAATCGTGTATTAGTGGCCCCTCCCCGCTCAGTGGGTTTTAATGCCCATCCGCCGTGTGTCACTGCCCATTTAAAATGTGGGTCAAAGCCCATCCAAAATTTAGGTTTTTCAGTGCCCATCCAACTCAGTGTATCAGTGCCCATCCAGCTCAGTGTATTAGTGCCCAAACCAGCTCGTGGGTCCCAAAGCCCATCCCCGTCAGGGGTTTTTATGCCCAAACCAGCTCAGTGTATCAGTGGGCCCATTTCCCAAAAAAGTGGGTCAATGCCCCTTTCCCGCTCGTGTGCCACTGCCCATTCCCAAATCAGGTTTTAGTGCCCATCCAAACCCAGTGGGTCCCAAGCCCTTTCCCGCTCAGTGTGTCAAATGCCCCTCCAAAATCAGGGGTTTAATGGCCCCTCCAACTCAGTGTATCAGTGCCCCTCCAGCTCAGTGGGATTAGGCCCATCCAGCTCATTGTATTAGGGGCCCCTCCCGCCCAAAGGGGATCACCCTTCCAAAGCCCGGGGTACCCTTTTCCTTTCCACCAGGTACCCCTGCCCACCCACTCATGTATCGCTGCCCATCCACTCAGTGTTTTTCCCACCCAAAATCGTGATATGCCCATCCAGCTCAGTGTGTCACTGCCCATCCAACTCGTGCCCATCCCCACCCAGCCAGGTATACCCCCAAACCAACCAGTGTATCATGCCCATCCAGCTCTGTATCATCCCCACCCCACCCAGGGACACTGCTCATTTAAAAGCCCAGGGTTTCCTGCCCATACCCAGGTTACTTTCATCCGCCCGGGGGTATATGCCTCCAACCAGTGCTTTAAAAAATGCCCATCAATAGGGTATCATTTCCCATCCAAACAGGTATACCCCCCTCCACTCAGTGGAAATCCCCACCAGCTCAGTGTATGGCCCCATCCACCCAGTGTATCACCCCTCCCTCAGTGTTTTCATCCCCATCCGGGTCTGTATCACTCCCCATCCAAACTCTGTTTTATGCCCATCACCATGTATCACTGCCCACCACCTAGTGTTACTGCCCTCCAACACAGTGATATGCCCATCCAGTCGTGTATCACTGCCCATCAGGGGTTTTTGTAGGGTCCAAAAACATCCGGGGCTGGGCCCTTTGTTTTTTCCCGCTTTTTGTGAACTGCGGTTTTTTTTTTTACAGAAAAAAACCTTTTTCTTTTCCTGTCACAAAATTTTCTGCACATCCCCACAGATCCGTCCATCTCCCAGCTCACTGTACAGTAAAAATCCCCAATGAAAAAATTTACTTTTTCAGAATTTCCCTCACCTTCTATAAAAATACCCCTAAACAGTCCCCAAAAATCCACCTAAAATGGAGCAAATCTCCCAGACAAGTGATTTTTACTAAAAACCCTCCTAAAAAACCAGGACCCCCAAACATTACTATTTAAAGGGGTCAAAAAAACCCCGCCCGGGCCCTGACCGAAAGAAAAACCCCAAGTACTACCAGTGACACGGCTCTGAATTTCATATACCACCGCCATAAGTACCGATAGTGGTAGATACAGTTTATGTAGCTTGCAGACATATAAGTGATTTCCCCCTGTTACATTTAGTAAATCACCCAGAGTCTTTTTGATCAGCGCCGTTCACTTTCCCCTTTTTTTCTCCATCCGGTTTTACAAACCTTTTGCTGGGTTGCTCCCCGGGCCCCTTTCTCGTCCCTGGGATTTGGACCAAATTTTAGAATCCTCACATTTCCAGCAAAAATCCTTAAATTTTTGGTATAGCAGTCCCCTCGTTTGGTTAAGGGGCACGAAGCAGTATTGGGGCCCCCAGGCAGTTTTATGGGGGGACAGGGAGGTATTGGGGGCCCCACAGGATATGGGGCCACAGGGAGTATATGGGGGGTGAGGGAGAAAAGGCACTACATTATAGGAGCACTGAGGAGGATAAAGAGCCTGAGGGGGTTATAGGGGCACTGAGGCAGTTATAGGGGCCAAAAGGAAAAGGGATGGGGGCCCGGCGTATATTGGGGCCCCAGGGAGTATATGGGGGCACTGGGGGAGTATATAGGGGCCACAGGCAGGTATTTTGGGGCCCAAAGGCAGTATATAGGGGGGCCCGGCAGTTATGGGCCACAGGGAGGTATAAGGGTCATTTGGGCAGTATATGGGGGGATGAGGCAGTATTTGGGGGCCACAAGCAGGTATTAAGGCCTGAGGCAGTATTGGGGGCAATGAGGCAGTATATGGGGCCCCCGGCAGTAATGGGGGCACAGGCAGGCAAATGGGGGCCAGGGCAAGTTATGGGGGGGGAAAAGGCAGGGATATGGGGCACGGGCCCAATTTGGGGGCCCCGGCAGGGAAATGGGGGCACAGGAGGGGGTAGGGGGCCCCCAGGCGAGGGGGGGCCCCAAGGGAGGTAAAAAAGGGGACAGGCAGCAATGGGGGCCAAGGCAGGATTATGGGGCACAGGCAGTATATGGGGGCCACAGACAGGGGTAGGGGGCCACAAACAGATATGGGGGTCACGGGGGGATTTGGGGGCCCCCAGGCGCAAATTTTGGGGGGCAAAAAGGGAGGGATATGGCGGGTAGGGGCCCGGCGCTCCGGGTTTAAAAGGACCGGTGACACTGGGGGGCGGGAGCTCCCCTCTTCCCCGCGAAAGCCCTCGCTTTGGCGTCACGGACCCCCTGCGCGAAGGCCAGCGGTGGGCCCCCGGCCCGCGCAAGAGGCTGGAGCCCGGGAGGGGCGGGGCCGGGGGTTTTATTGGGGGCCCGAGCCCCGTTTTAAAAACCCCGCGGCCCCGCTGCCCACCCCGTGTTCACTCCCACCCTCAGGGAAAGGGCCCTCAAACCATGTATTCACGCCCATCCCCTAGGTTCCCTGCCCCCCACCAGGACCTGCCATCCCAGTTTCGGGCCCACCAATTGTGATTTTTGCCATCATCAGGTTCACTGCCCCTCCCAAAATCATGTATGTCCCATCCACCCGGGTAATGCCCATCCAGCTCAGGTATCACTGCCCCCCACCCCCTGTACACTGCCCTCCCAACTAGTGTATATGCCCATCCAGCTCAGTGTATCACAGCCCATCCAACTCAGGTAATACTGCCACCAGCCCATGGAATCACTGCCCATCCAGCACAGGGGATCACTGCCCATCGCCACCTCATGTTAACACTGCCCATCTCAGCTCAGGGTAAAACGCTGGCCCATCCAGCTCAGTAGTATCTGCTGCCATACCAGCTCAGGGTAGACACTGCCCATCCAGCCCAGGGTATCACTGCCCATCCAACTCAAGTGTGATCACTGCGTCCCCATCCAGCACAGGGTATCACAGCCCCTCCAGCACGGGTTCACGCCCATGACCCACTCAGGGTATCCAAACTTGTCCCATTCCAGTACCCCCGGTACACTGCCCATCCTCAGCTCAGTGAATCACTGCCGCATTCCACACGTCAGTGTATCATGCCCATCTACCAGCTCAGTGTATCACTGGCCCTTCCACCTCAATTGATATCAGTGCCCATATCCAGGCACCAGTTGTATCACTGCCCATCCCACCTCAGTGTATCAGTGCCCATCCAGCTCAGTGTATCACTGCCCATCCAGCTCAGTGTATCACTGCCCATCCAACTCAGTGCATCACTGCCCATCCGAGCCAAGGTGTAATCACATACTGCCCATCCATCCCAGAGCGTATCACAGCCCATAGCCACTCATGTATAGATGCCCATCCAGCTCAGTGTATCAGTGCCCATCCAGCTCAGTGTACTCACTTGCCCAACACCAACGCAGAGTATCACTGCGCCCATCCCAGGTCCGGGTAACACTGCGCCACATCCAGCATAGTGTACTCGCTGCCCAGCCAGTCTCAGTGTATCAGTGCCAATCCACGCTACATTGTATCAGTGGCCATACCAGCTCAAGTGTAACACTGGCTCATACCACTCAGTGTCATCACAGCCACATCCAACTCAGTGTATTCACTGCCTAGCCCAACCTCCCTCAGTCATCACTGCCCATCCAGCTCAGTGTATCACTGCCCATCCAGCTCAGTGTATCACTGCCCATCCAACTCAGTGTATCACTGCCCATCCAACTCAGTGTATTAGTGCCCATCCAGCTCAGTGTATCACTGCCCATCCAACTCAGTGTATCACTGCCCATCCAACTCAGTGTATCACTGCCCATCCAACTCAGTGTATCACTGCCCATCCAGCTCAGTGTATCACTGCCCATCCACCTCAGTGTATCACTGCCCATCCACCTCAGTGTATCACTGCCCATCCACCTCAGTGTATCACTGCCCATCCAGCTCAGTGTATCACTGCCCATCCAGCTCAGTGTATCACTGCCCATCCAGCTCAGTGTATCACTGCCCATCCAACTCAGTGTTTCACTGCCCATACGCACCTCAGTGTATCTGCGTCCATCCAACACATGTTATCACTGCCCATTACCATCTCAGTTATCACCTGCCCATCCAGCCCAGGGTATCACAGCCCATCCAGCTTCAACGTATCCGCTAGCCCATCCAACTCAGTGTATCAGTGCCCATCCAGCTCAGTGTATTAGTGCCCATCCAGCTCAGTGTATTAGTGCCCATCCAGCTCAGTGTATTAGTGCCCATCCAGCCCAGGGTATCACTGCCCATCCAACTCAGTGTATCACTGCCCATCCAGCTCAGTGTATCACTGCCCATCCAACTCAGTGTATCACTGCCCATCCAACTCAGTGTATCACTGCCCATCCAGCTCAGTGTATTAGTGCCCATCCAGCTCAGTGTATCACTGCCCATCCAACTTCATGGGTACTACTGACTGCCCAATCACCTCAGGGTATCACTGCCCATCCTTTGGGGCTCACAGTCTAAATTCCAGATTAACCTGTCAGTAGTTATTTTATGGATCTATATAGCATCACTATATTCCACAGGACTGTATAGATATTGTCGTCATTTCCATTGGTCTTTGTCCCCCTTGGGGCTCACAATCTAAATTCTACATTAACCTATCTGTGGTGTTGGAATGTGAGAAAAAGTGGAGGAAACCTACGCAAACACGAGGAGCACACAAAAACTCCTTTCAGGTGTTGTCCTAGTTGAGATTTGAACCCAGGGGCCCAGTGCTGCAAGACAAGAGTGCTAACCACTCAGCCACTATGCTGCCCATGTTGTATGCTTCTGGAGTGTGGGGGAAAACAAAGGAGCTGCAGGAAACCGACTCAAACACAGGGAGAACATACAAACTCCTTGCAGATGTTGTCTTTGGGGGATCTGAATCCAGGACCCCATAGCTGCAAGGCAACAGTGCTAACCACTATGCCATCGTGCTGGCCTAGTGAAGATTAGCCCCCTGCCATAATTGTAGACCAATTTTTACTTTTCTGGGCAGTCTCCACCTGGCGGCAGTCATTTTTGGATGACTGCCTTTTGTTGGGGTGGGGGACATATACAGTGTGATTCACTCTAAATAGGCCCTTATATTCTGTAATAAGTCTCACTAGGAAGAAGCAATGTGAACAAAACAATGTGAGTCTCAGGATATTGAGTTTTGAACAAGCTTAGATGTATCAGAGTGATAAGGTAGGTGCCGGGCAGCTGTTGTGACTTGGAAAACACCCATGTATAGGCCACTGAAAATTCCTTTCCCACTCACCAAAACTACTCTATTGTCAAAAAGTCGGTGTATGGGGCGTGATATCTCGATTGCACATCATAGACTCCATTATCTTTGACACCACCATAAAACAACATGTAAAAAAAACATCTACAGTTTAAACCAAAGTTTACATACACTAATAAAAAAAACCAAATGAATTTTTTTTCTCACTATCGAAATAAATCAGAAAAAACCTTCCCCGTTTTAAGTAAATTGGGAACCAAAATTTATTTATTTTTGAAAAGACAGAATAATGAAGAAAATTTTTAAGGCATTTTTATTTTTTTTTGCAAATCACGTTTCCATACACTGGGTTTTTAATATCCTTTAAACAATTTGGAACACCCATATGTAATGCATGTTTTTTAGAAGCTTCTGAGTTAACTTGGGGTTAAAATTAAGACACATCTTGGATTTTGTTTTTTACTACATCCCAAAAACAATAAGTTCTGGGGGAACATCAGGGAAAAGGTAAAAAATCGCCAAGTATCAGGAAGAGAATTGGGGACTTTGCCTAGTCTGGATCATCCGGGGGTAAATTTCCAGATACCTAAAGGTCCCTTTGCCCATCTGTACAAACAATTATACACAAGTAAAAAACAAGATGGTGTTTGTCCAGTCACATACCGCTCAGGAGGAAAGACGGGTTTTTTGGTCTCAGACAAACGGGGAAACGAGTACTGTTCAACATGGCAAAAAAGGCCAAAGAAGCCTTACTCCAAAAGAAACATATAAACCCAAAGATCAATGTTTGCAAATACACACGGGAAAAAAACCAAAATTTTTTGGAGACATGTCCTGTGGTTGACAAACTAAAAATTGAAATTTTTTTGGCCAAAATCCCATCATTACATTTGGGAGGAAAAAAGGGGAAAAGCTTAAAACCCTAAGAACACCGCATAAATTTGGGGGGTTATTTTGCGCAGGAGGGACGGGCCTTCACAAAAAAGATGGCATCATGAGGGGAAAGAAAATTATGTGGCAAACGAAGCACACTCAAAAACATCAGCCAGGAAGTTAAAAGGATTGTTCATCAAAAAATGACTTATTTTTTAACCACATTTTTTATGTTTTAAAAACATTTTTAGGAATTTTTGGTTATGTTTTTTTTAAATTTTTTAGATCACTTTCAATATTTTTTTTATAATTCTTAAGTCCTGAGTTTTTCTTTGGCCACTAAGCCTAAAAAATTGTTGATGCTTTCCTGTTCGTTTAAGAGCTTTTCAGCAGTCTGCCAAAACAGTAAAAACAGGGTCAAGCAAAAGGGGACACCAATGTGTACAGATACACAGAACCACCATCCAAAAGGGGGGGGTCAAGCTCCCCCTCTCCCCTCCCCCACGTGAAAACCTCCTAACAAATTTTGGGAAGAATCGTCTTTAGAATCCTATGGCAGAAACTGTTAAAAGTATCTCTCGACTGCTGTTAAAGCAGTGGAACAAGAATGTCTCCCCACAATCGTATATAGACGGGCCCCCAATAGAGAAATTACAATCAAAAAAAAAACGATGAGAGGAAAAAACATATGGAACAGGGCTTTATTAATAAATAAAAAAAAAAAAATTCCGACGATTCCCTTTTTAAAACTTGGGGAAAAGACTTCCACATGGACAATGACCAAGCATCTGCCAACTGGTTACAAAGGGCTTAAAACCCCCTTAACATGCCCGCCGACTTTAGATTCGGGCCCCGGGCGGGTCGTTCGTTGCAGACACCGGGTTTGCGCGGCCGAGCGCCCCTCTGCGCTGGGGGTCGGGGCTGTACAAAAAAAGCCCAAATTTTCCCCAAACATCCCCCGCAACATCGGGGGGCGGGAAAGGAAACCTCCGCAAAACCCCATGCTTTAAAAACCCTTGGCTATGTTCACACGGCTTTAACGGCGGGGCTAATTTGCCCCCCAATTATGCCCTTGGGGGGGGGGCGGGGAGTGAGCGGGGGGCCGGCACTTCGTATACGTATACCCGCGAAAGTGACATTCAATTACTTCCCCCCCCGGGCCCCCTTCGCCGGGGGGGAAGGAACAAAACCTTTTTTCTTATGAGAGCTGTGGGTTTCCGTTAATGAAAGGCCCTTTTTCAGCCCTAATTAGCGCACTTCGCCGTAATTTGGAAAACCCAAATAAGGCCCAATTTTTTAAACCGGAGAACTAGCCCTTTGATTGCGGCGGTGCGTACCCAGCGCAATCAAAGGTTTCCCTCTCGTCGGGTGATCGGAAACCCCCGGGGACCCGATGGGGCCCGGGGAAACCGCACTCAGCCCCCGGGGACCAGCGTGACCCCAGAGCGTCTGGTAAGAAGCCCGGGCCCTGGCCAGGACACCTGTGAGCTCCCTGATCACTGCCTGTGTCCAAGTACACAGATTAAATGTAAAGCATAAAAAATATGCTAATACATTACTAAGTTTAAAAAAAAAAAATTGTAAACAGTTCTCCTTTCATGGGAATTAAAAAAAAAAAAAACAAAAAGATAGTAAAAAAAAAGAATAGATAAAAAAAAAATAAAAATAATAAAAAAAAAAAAAAAAAAAAAAAATTTTAATAAAAAATTATTTTGCAAAAATTTCCAACAAAAAAACCCCACACAAAATTTGGTTCCCAAAACACCGTAAAACCTGTAAATTAATTTAACACGTTATTAAGTGTGTAATGTGAATGATGTAAAAAAAGTGTAAAAAAAAAATTTTAAAAAAGAAAAAATTCTGCAATTATTTATAAGTGAATTTAAACTATTCCCCCATAAAGTACAACTTGTCTCAAACAAAACGGGCCTCATCCAAACACAATTGAAAAAATAAAAAAGTTACAAACTGTTGAAACGCAAGAAGGCAAAAAAATAAAAAATGTTCTGGCATTAAAGGGGGTTTTCTCACTACAAAAAATTGTCATTTAAAATTTTAAGATCTCAAAAAAAAAAGCAGTTTGCAATAATGTAATAACAAATCTCCTACTGTTTCTAGATAATTGTTTTTAGTGGCTTCAGAGGCTGCTGAGGTTTCCCATATCCCGACTGCTTTTTCTCCCTTTAGGGTTATTCCATCTTTCAAGCAGGGCGACTCGGGAGCAACACGCAAGTTTAACTACTCCGTCCTTTTTTCTCTCGTCCCGTCTGCCCCAGCACAGAGCAGTGATTTGGAGCAGGGTATGCAGCCCCCGCAGTTCCCCCCCGCCTTATCTGGTTCACCTAATTATTTTTTTT
>JAODAL010028610.1:0-53031 GCA_025379985.1 Phyllomedusa bahiana
GGGGGACTAAAAAAAATTTATCCCATGAAAAGATTGGTTATAACACTGACCCCTTTGTATTATAAAAAAGTATTTGACCCTTATTTGAAAGATTCTGGGGAATAAGGCTTAAAAAACCCAAATTTCCCCGAGGTGAGCTGACCCTTTTTTAAATTCAATCTTTTGTTTTTCCACAAGTCGGGGAAATTTCCACCGGAAGAATGAATAATACCCGGAAACCCAACAATCACCAAAATATAAAATCTTTTCATCTATAAGATTTTTAAACTCTTAGCTTTGGTCATTTTTAAATTTTTGTAAAGAACTAAAGTTTAATTTAAAATAAAATTTTGGCGGTTTTTGTGTGGTTTCCCTCTTAGGTTAAAGTCTTTTAAAGCAAAAAATTAAAAAGTGCATTTTCATATTTAAAGGGAAGATGAAAATTTTTTTTAGAAAATTAAAATTTTATATCAAATTCTGTGTTCTTTTGCAAATATTTTCTCTTTCTGAATTGTTTAATGGAAATAAGTAATTCCCTTTGTTTGCAAAAAACCCCTTAGGAAAATACTTTGAGTTTTCTTTTGTATCAAATAAATTCAGTACTGGTAGTGATGACTTTTGGGCGTAAAATTTTCATCATGGGAACCAAAAGTATATCGTCAATTATAAATGCCGATATCCAAAAAAGAAAACCCGCCGATGCCTTTTAAAGTTTTTGGGGAAAGAGGAAAAAACACCTTAAATTCTTACACCCAAACAGGGCTGGAGAAGCGGGAGTTAACTCCAAAAACAGTCAAATGGATACATGCAACCCTTAGCAAAACACTTTGGTTATAAAAAGCCACGGGAAAAAAAGTACAGACCATTCACAAATTCCTGTCTTGTACCCACATCCCCTTTTAAAACCCTGCAGGGACCCAAAAATTAAAAATTTTCCCAAAAGGCATATTTTTTTTGGGGAACCATCATTTTACTTAAACCCTGGATTTTTTCTATCCCTTGTCCTGGAATTGCAGCAGGACCCTTAAACCTTCTAAACCCCAGTTTTAAAAATTCCCAAAAAAGGAGCTTTGAACCAATTTTAGTTGAATGGAAAATTAAACCTATCCCTTTTCCCTGGGTCACATTTATAAACCCCCCAAACCTGCATGACCCCAGTTTAAAAAGTCCCGGGAAAAAGGGGGGTTTTTCCCAACCACCATTTTAGTTTAAGGGGACATTGACTATCCCCTCCCCCGGGGCCCACAGAAAGCCCCTTAAACTTGTTTTCCCCACAGTTAAAGAGTGCCTGAAAAAGGGTCTTTGAACCCTTTTTTGGGTTGGGAATGGACATTGACTATCCCTGCCCCTGTACCAAAGAAATGGCCCCTAAACCTTTTTTAACCCCACAATCAAAAAGTGGCACTTTTCTTTTTTTGTACAGTAAACCCCCCTTTAGTATTTTTTTTTGGTAACTGAATTTATTCCCAAATTTATTTAAAAAGGGTTTTTATTTTATTTTTTTCCCTTTAAAATTTTTATTTTGTTTTTTTTCAAATGTGTTTAACATAAAAACATACACCCCCCCCATGGCAGTTTTTAAAGGTTTTTTTTTACAGTTTTAGATGTTTTTAATTCGATCGCACCCCCCAAATATTTTAAAAAAAATGCCCCAAATTTCATCCCCAAAACACTTGTTGGGTTGAAAAGACTTTTTGCCCCCAGGTTTTGGGAGAGTGATTAACCCAAATAAATTTCATTGGTTTCTTTTTTCCTCCAAATTTTTTCTTCAGTGATTGGGACAGACTCCCGGGAGTTTAAATTTGATGCAACCCCATTTTTGACCCGGGCCCCAAAAAAATTTTAAAACCCCAAAAATTTTGGGCTTTTTGGGTTTTCCAGCCCGGGGAACCCCCTTTTTAAACACTACCTAAACCTCCGAAATAACCTTTTTCAAAATCTGTTTTTTTGGGGAAAAAATTTTAAACCCTCTCCTGAGAGCCTTTTGCTCCCTCAGTAAACGGGTAACACGGGGGCCCCAGCTGCCGGGGCCGATTTAAACAGTGCTTGCGGTTGAGAGCCCGGCTGGGTTTTCTGTCATCTATTAACCCGGAAAAAAAATGCCCTTATAAACGCAGCAACAAAAACAGTCATGTTTGAAGAGAGTAGGGAAGCGGAAGTGTGGGGTTTAAGACCTCCAGCCCCCTTTCCAGTACACAGTCAAGACCTGGGTACCCGTTTTGCCCCTCCTTAGAGGGGGCCCAAAATTTTGAGTTTTCACTTGGAATGTGGGGGTTTTGACGCTCCTTTTTCCCCCCGGGCCCTTTTTTCTTGGCATTCCTTTTTTCGTTTTACTCAACGTGCGGGAAAAAATTTTGTCTCTGCCCCTTTGTTCCTGTCCTTTCCCCAACTGCATGCCCTCTGAAAAAACCTACATCTGGCCCAAGTTTTCCCTGTACCCCCCTTTTTGGGTAAAATTTCAGGGAATATCTGTACAGGCATTTTGTACATGCAATTTTTTTAGAAATTTTAAATTCAGAAAACAAATTTAAAAAGGTTTGGAAATTTAAAACCCCGTCTTTGTTTCTCTTTTTTTTAATTGTTTTAAAAAGGGGTTTTTCCCTCACTAAGGGATTGCTAGCTATTTTAAAAAAACCTTGAAAAAAAAAAAAGTAAATTTTGCAATATTTTTTCCATTAACGTGTCCTCCCTTTACCCTTTTTTTTTGACAGCACCATGCCCCTTGACCATCTTGAAAATTTGTAAAGAACAAATGTCGTTAAAAACCCACTTTTAAATTCCCAATAGGACCTTAGTAAGCTGCTTTTTAAACAGCAAAAGCCCAAAAAAATTCAAAAAAGGACCCTTGACCACTCTTGCCCAATTGTAAAAGAACAAATGTTTTTAGATACAAATTTATTTAAAAAAGGACCTTTAGTATTGTGCTTTTTCAAAGCAGATGCCCCAAAAAAATTATAAAAAAAAACTTTCAGCCACTTTTTAAAAAATTGTAAAGGGAAAAAATCCCCCTTTAAGAACCCAATTTCGGGTTCCCAAAGGACCATGTTATAGCTGTATCTCGCAGCCCCATGACCCCAAAACCCAAAAGAAAAAGCAAAAAATTCTAAAGATGAAGTGGAAAATTTTGGATTACGGATTTTTCATAAAACCCTTGGTGTCTTTTACGTCCCCCCTCCCCGAAAAACCCAAAGAAAAAATGAATTTTGGGAACTGAGAATAAAAATTGCAGTAAGAAATGACCCTTTTTAAAAAAAAAAGTTTTAAAGAGGACCGTTTCTTTTGGAAGGGGAAATTGTGAGAAAGGCCCCGGAAAAACTAAATCGGTGACCCCCGGAAAATTGGGGCCAAAAAATCATCAGAGATCCATCCCTGATTCATTTGATAAAAGTCAAACGACCCCAAACATTATTGTGGAAACCCAGAGGGGTTTTTGCCCTGAAATTTACTCCCCCAGCTTTTGCTAAAGGGGCCCACTCTTTTTTTGACGCTGGTTTCCCGGGCCGGGACAACACCCCCTATGGGTGGCCAGCGAGTTTGGGCCCCTTTTCATCCATTTTGGGGAAAATAGAAGTCGATTGGGCCCCGGAAAATACCCAAAAAACTTTGGGTTTGAGCCCGGAAGAAAAGTCGTGCCCAAGATTTTAAAACCGGTCTCTGTGTTTTTGAAAGTGTGCCCTTGCATTAACGTTGGTGAGGGGGTTTAAAAAAAAAAAGTTTGGGCCAGAGGTCCCCATTAGGCCCCGGGCCACATTCCCTCCCCTGGCTCCCCGAACGGCTACTTGGCACTCTACTGCTGTCACTCCTGACGTTGTTCCCCCCGGGCATTTGAAGAACGTGAAGCAAGGAAACAGATGTCTCCAGTTGATAAATTCAGCACGGTCCCCCAAATTCCTTTTTTTTCCCCTATCTTTTGAGGGGGGAAAAGGGAAAAGGCTGATTTTGCTTTGTACCGGGGATCGAGGAGGGTGGCCCCCCTTTAACTGTTTTTTCCCATTTTGAAGGGGCTTTAATGCGAGGATCATGTTGGGGGAAAATTGGAGCTTTTCCAAGCCCCATGTGAGAAGGAGCCTTAAATTTTCAAGCCTTTTGGGTCGGGGGGGGCCCCTAGCAAACTAAATTTTCCTCATTTTTTCTCCTCCCCCTAAAATTTGTGCCAATCTCTTTCCAAGGCGGGGGAAACGTGGGAAAACATAGGGGGGCCCGGGGGAAATCCTCCTCCCCCTCCGTTTCCCTCCGGCAAGTTTAAAACCACACCCCTTTATGCCTAATGATGCCCCCTGAGAGCTGGGGCCCCCTTTCTTGCACTACCCCTTGGACCCCAAACCCAACTGCCTAATGAAGCCCAAATAAAATTGGAAACTGTGGGCCTTCTGGATTCAAAGGAAAGAAATGGGCCCCCGGATTCCCATCGCTTCCGTCCCCCCTTCCTCCGTCGCTGGGGGGACCTGATTGTTTCAAAAGGCCCAACGATCACTCCAGGATTAAGATCCCCCACAAGGGCTCATGTGGACAAGGGCATTTTTTCCCCGCACTGACCTTTTTGGGTTGGTTTCCCCTTCCCAAAACTGGCAAGGAGGGTGCAGAGCTTTTTAACCTGCCCCCACTCTCGGTGGTTTCAACCCCCCCAGGTCCACACCGTCCCTAGTCGGGGAAGTGTCACTTCGTACTGCTTAATGGCATTGGCTGCTGCCCACAACCCTTTGGGGGCATGTGGAGGGTGGAATTCCAGGTGTTGCCTGTCAACAATGAAGGGTTTAAGGGGGAGACCGAGCTGACGCTGCAAGCGCAAGGTGGGTTAAAGCAGGAGGGCGAACGGCGGAAGTGTGAGCTCAGACCCGGGAAACGCTTTAGAAATTTCTGGATAAACAATTTTTTCATGACATGTGAAAAGGCAAGGGATTTTCCCCGGGAAATGATCTTAAGGGCGGTCGCAGTTTCCCCGACCATTATCCAACCCCACCTTCCCTGGCACAAGGTTTTTGTCACCCAGCCAGCGCTGGGGCCCTCGTTGTGAAGAGCCGCCAAAATCCTGACCTTTTGTGTTGCCCAGCCCCTCCAAGACAGTTTAAATTTTCAACAACCCCCCCCCGGGTTTCTATGGGCCGTGAGGGCCCCAAGGACCTTTGGGGGGAAAAAAACCCTTCTTTCCAATCCCGGGTTTTAAAAAGGGGCGTGCGCCGAGCCTGAGAGTAAAGTCACCCCCAAAACATCCCCCCCAGCTCACCCGTGAGCTGTCACAGAAAATATAGGGGCCCTTGGGCCCGGCTTAAAAAAGTCCAGGGATGGGTTTGGTCAGATGGATTTTTGCCGGACACAGTTGCGGGAAACGCACTTGAAATTTTTAAAATTGCACTTTGGCTGGCCAGGGGGGGGACGGTTTTTCTGGAAAAGTTTATGCCGGTTTGGCCCATCGGGGTTTTGGGGGGCGGGAAAGGGGCCCATGTTTGTGGCGGAACCCCATCTGTGACCACCAGCCCAGAAAAGAAATTTTTTCAAGGGCCCAGAAGCCGGCAATCCCGACTTTCAGGTTTTTGGGTTTTTGGAAAGGGTTTTGGTTTTTAAAAAGTGTTTTTCTGCCCCCAAATTTTGGTAGACAAAGGCGGTTGTTTAGACGGCCACTTTTTACGGGGCAGGTCATAAAATTTGGGTTTGGAAGGAAAAAGGGGAAAGGATGGGCCCCTCTGGTGGTGTGGGGGACCCGGGGGTAAAGGTGGGGGGCAAAAACGGAGGGGATCCTTGATCATGACTCTGAGCCCAGGGGCATTTGAAAACGTTTGGGGGGTGGCGGGGGGGAGGAGGACGGGGACAGAGGGTTGGGGACAGGGGGTTGGAACCCCGGCTGGGTTTTTGGCCTTTTTGGGCCCAAGTATTGCCCCCCTTTTAAAAACTCATGCATTTGTGCATTTTGGCCGACATGTTGGTGGGGGTTTAAAACCCTAAAAATTCTTGCCTCAACTGATTTTTTTGGGGGCAAAGGGGGGCATATGAATCGCTGGGGGGAATAAAGGGGCTTGCTCAAAAAAATGGCCCAGACTTGAAAAGGTTCCGGGACCTTTTCAAGGCGAAAAAAAGAGGAGCGGTGTTTCCGTGTTTCTTGGTGGTGAATAATTCAGGGGCCGGGGGCGACCGCCCTCTCCCTTTTTGAGGGGGAAAGCCGTACTAACACCCCCCCAATCTTCTTCCTTTCCTCTTTCCATGATGAAGCGCTCGCAATTTTAAATTTGCTGAAAAGCCCACTTGGACCCGCAATGGTTTCTTCAATCATCAACACGGTGCCCTTCCTCATTCTGACTTTCCCGCCCCGGGGAAGTTTGCGGGTAAAGAAACGGGCACTGCAAGGGTTGCCAAACCCCCCGGGGATTTTTCCCGATTGCCCGGGCCCCCCCTCCCCTTCCCCCCCCCCTTCCCTCCTCTGGGGGCCTCGAAATTTGGGCCCGTCAAGCAGACAAAACCCTCTTTGGTCTCTTGTTTCTTTTAACATGCCTTCAAACCCCCAACCCGCATTTTGTCATTTTTTTGAGGTCGTCAGAAAAGGATTCCCCACAGGGGTGGGTCACAAGTTGACATTTGGGCTCCCTTTCCCGCTTCATTTTGGAGGATGCTGACGATGATGATGACACTTTTTGGGGGCCGTGACTGGGAGGTTGGGGAGGTAAGACTGTGGATGCGGGTTGCTTTTACCACGAAGAAAGTTTGGGCCCGACGCTTTTTCGTTATGAGATTCAAAAGGGCCCCTGCCCCAAGCGATAAACGGGCCCAAACGGCCCTGCAACCCGACGACCCGTGGCTTGTTTTTGTCGCCAACAGGGGAAGGAAACCTTCTCTTGTCCTCTCCCTTTCTGCCCCCTTTACCCCTCTTTGCTCGCTTCCCACCTGTTTTTCGCCCCATTTTCAAAAAAGAAAAAAATTTAAAAAGGGTAAGGAAGAGTTTTTGCCAGCCCACTTATTGAAAAAAGGGAAAAATCACAGCTACCCCTTAAATCCCCTTTTTCCCTACAGCCAACAAAGAATTGAAACTGAATTTTTTTCTAGCAAAACCTGTGAAATCAGTCTGGGGGAAAGGGAACCCGAAAGACAAAAATAACGGGTGTTCCCCTTCGGGCCCAAAGGGATTTACAACCCCAGTAGGATGGGAATTGAAAGTTTTAAACAAAATATCATAAAAGTTGCGCAAATTTGGGGGCCCAAAAACTGAATTCCCCGAGAAAAATTTAAAACCCTATTCAGAATTTTCCCACGGATGGAAATTGCTTTTTTTTCACAATGACAAATGAAAAAACAGTTGTTTAGGAAATCTGAATTTGCGAAACAACGGGGCTATTTGAAAAAAATTTAGGCCACACCACGTAAAATACAGCAAATTTTAAAAGTTTTACGGTTTCCCAAAAGGTGGTTTTTTTCACCAATGAAAAAAAACCCCAAAAGTAAAATACAAAAAATTTTTGTATCCAAATTTAAAATACAAGGTGGCCCATTTGAACAAAAAATTTGGGGGCCCCCAGAGTGCAATACCCGCTATTTTTAAAAATTTTGGGTTACCAAAAAAAGGGGGGGTTTTGCCCAATTTAAATACAACAGCATTGACACAAAATTTTTTGTATTCAAATTTGTAACAAGGGGCTCTTTTAAAAAAAACTGGGGCCCCCGCCCAAAGTGAAATACCCCGCTATTTAAATTTATACGGAAAAAAAAAAAAAAAGGTGGTTTTGCACCTATTTAAAAAACAACGTAATTTCTAGCAAAAATTTTTGTTTTCCTAATTTGAGATGGGGGGAATCATTCTAACGAAGTGGGAAATTGTTTAGAAAATTTTTAGGAAAACTTCGGGTTAACGAGTCGAACTTTGGGGGGAAATTTTGGGGGGGAACGAAGGGGTGTTTTGAATTGGGTAAAATGGTGCGGCACATGGCGCTAAAATGGGGGAAAGCCAAAACTGGGGGGGAAGGGAAAGGGGATTGCCTGCATTCAAGGCAGAGGTGAAGCCAATAAAAGGCCCCCGGGGGGATTTTGTGACGTCACCCCACTTTATAAAGGGCCCGGGGGCGACGCCGGGTGCTCACAATTCTACGTGCTCAAACAGGGAATGGGGCTTTCCGCGGCTTTTAAACTTTACTGAAGATTGATTTTTTTACAGCGATTTTTGTGGGGGGTCCCCCAGCTTGTTCAGGAAATGTTCTCTTAATTGGTTTTTTTCCTTTAAATTTTTTGGGGTAATTGGATCAAATCCCGTGTGCGTCCACTGCAGCGCATTTCAAATTTAATATCCCCAAATGGGGTCTAACCCCGTTTCCCGTTGTAAAACATTTAAAGAAACAGCCCTTTTTTCAATACAAATTTCCATTCATTTTTGGCTGCTCAAACCCATTTTGCCCAAATTTTCCAGGGGTTAATTGCAATTTTTTTGCTGGTGTTTTGACCCCAAGAAAAACCCCTTTTTCCCAAAGCCAAAAATTTTACAAATTTTTCCTGTAGCTTTAAAAACTCAAGCAAAGGTTAATTACAATGTAAAACTCTTGTTTGTGTGGCGTAAAAAAAACGCAATTGTAACAAAGCTACAAAAACTTCTAGTTTGTTCGGCTTTAATTCTTTTTATGCAATTTACTCCAGGGGGTTTAAATTTAAACGTTGTTTTGTGGTGTGCGACAAAAATAAATTCTTTTTCAACGCCCAAAAAATATACAATTTTTTTGTAGCCAATTCATGTCCCAAGGTTAATTTTAAACC
This sequence comes from Phyllomedusa bahiana, assembly GCA_025379985.1. Taxonomy (NCBI): domain Eukaryota; kingdom Metazoa; phylum Chordata; class Amphibia; order Anura; family Hylidae; genus Phyllomedusa; species Phyllomedusa bahiana. Next base: position 8,704 of record JAODAL010028610.1, read on the forward strand.
GTTTGTGCTTTTGCAAATTTAAATAAAAACCCTTTTTTTTTAAAAGACACATACAAGTAAATTTTTTTTTGGCCAATTTTTGGAGCGGGAATTTAAATTTTAAAAGGGGTTTCCCCAAACTTGTTATGGGTTCATTTGGTTGGGAATTTTTTCATTTTACAGATAAAACATCAAACAGGGGTCGTACATTTTTTAAAAACAAAAAAAGGGATGTCAGACAGAGAGGTGGCAGGCCCTGCACCTGCAGTGGGGAGTGGCACCAAAAAAACCTGGAACAGGTTTCCCGGGCACAGCCAGCAAGGGGACCTTTGCAAAAGGGGGGCACTCGGTTGAGGGCCCCAACGGCCGCTGTCATCTAGGGGGCCGTGTGTTGTTCAGAACCCCAAAGGGTTCTTTTTTGGTTTTTTCAAATTCCCCTCCCCTTCCCCCATAAAAAGGGTCAAGCAACCCCCGCCCAAAAGTCGGTTTGGGGAAACCCCAGAACAAACCATTAGTTGGGCCCTGGCCGGGAGGGGTTTTAGGGGGCCCTTTACCCCGTCCTCGCCCCCCTTGTTTCCCCTCCGGTTCCCCCAGCCAGAGATCTTTCTATGTAGTCTTTGGGGGAGGGCCCCCTATTTTAGCGAGGATGAAACAATTTGAAGGGGAGTCCGCACTATTGGCAAGGGGAAGAAAAGGGGCCAAAGTCGCCTGCTTCTTGAGGGAGCGGCAAAGTATAGATGGGGGAGAGGGGGCATGGGAGGTCATGTTGTGAGAGGTGAGCCCCGGCATAACCAAAAACCCGGGGAAGAGGACGCCATGGCGTTGAAACCCCAAATAGATATATGTAGCTGACCGCATTGGGGCCGGGTGGGGGCAAGGGCTTATCATCGTCAGGAAAGAGGGCGTTTTAGCTTGCCCCGTCAGGCAGCGCTCAGCCAAACCAAAATGGGGGGCGGTGGCCCTGAAGTCAGCAGGGTAGCAGCAGTAAAGGGCGGGAGGGGCTAAGCGGGCCCCGGGTAAAAAACCCCTTCGCAGGGGCCCAAAAAAAGTTCAGCACAGGGGTAGCGAGGGGGGCGGCCGGCAGGTTTGTCACTCGTGCGAGCGTTGGCGGGTTTTTAAAAACCCAAATCGGCTGGGTGAGGGTTTTTTGCTAAGACACCGGAGGAGCCGAAAAGGGTATATGTAGAATCTGTTGGGGCAAAAAAAATGAAGGTGGGCCAAAGGGGCTAACGTTGGCACCACGGCCCCGGGGTCAACCATGCAGCGTCACCATCCCGGGGGCCCCGGGAAAACGTGGTCTCAGATTTGGGGGGTCCATTTTCCGGGGGCCGCAGCCCGCAGCGCCCAGGGGGCATTCATTCCTTGCAGTCATTCCCAAGGGGCCCCCCACCTCGCAGAAGGGAGTGTTTTTTCTTTGACATATTTTCCCGGTCCCGATGCTCCCGCCTCCCGCTTTCTCATGGCCAATAGTCCCTTAGCGAGGGGGATTGCAAAGAGACAACAGTAAAAAGTCCAAACCCTCCTAAGGTGGGAGCAGCTGCCCGGGGCCCCCTGTCCAAATTGGGTTGGTTTCTGCGTCCCCCCTTTCCAAATGGGGGGAAAAAAAAAAAAAAAAAAAAAAAAAAAAAAAAAAAATTTGGGATGTTCAGAGAACTAATGGCTTGTGCCGAGCCCAGATGGGGAGTTCCCCCGCCGTAATTTCTTTTCCAAAAAGGGAGTAGCAGCACTTATAAATTGTAGAAAAGAAGGTGGGTCAGTCCTTGGCTTTTTCGGTTTTTCCAAAGGGCACGGGCAGCCGGACGTTTTGGAGCTGAACTACGGCAGGGCCATAAAATTTTCCTTTTTCGGCCCCTGGGTGGAATGTTTCCGGCCCCGGCACACCCCAAATTGGGGCCCGGAACGCCCTTTTCCCCCCACGTTGTTCCCCAAAGCTGCAACCTTTCGCCCAAAAAGTCCCCCCCCCCTCCTCCACCACCCCCACCATTCGCCTCCACAAGTACTTTCTCCATATACCCATTGTTTGGGCACAGCGGTGTCACGCAAATTCTACACCCGGCTTTTCCTCGGGCGAACGAATACACAGAGGAAGGAAATGCTCCGGCATCACAAGGGAAAACGATGGTTTTGGCTTTCCTTTTCCCCGCCAACTGCAAAAACGGAAACCCTGGGTGAAGGGACAAAAGGGAGGAAAAATGGTGTCCCGCTTTCAAACCCAGGAGGGGTGGGCCATGCGCCGCATGGGCACGTGGTTTTTAAAGTGGTTGTAAAAGGTTCCTGAAGTCCCCACCGTTTTTCAAAAACATTCGGGAAAAAGGGAAAGGAAAATGTGCATGCACTTTTAAACCATTGTACAAAGCCGGAACACCCCCCTCGATTTGCAGCGGGAGAAGGGCCCCCAACACACTCTGTATACAATGTTTCCCCCCGCTGGAATTCCCCCTTTCAATGTTTTGGGCCGACTGTATGAAAAGAAAGGCCATTAACGATTTTTTGATGATCCAGGCCCGACAGAAGTTTCTCCCCCTGGTTTTCTTTGATGTCCGCCAAATGGCAGCTCATGCGTGACACCTACCCTTTTTTTTTGGGCCATTTTGAGGAGGCCCCGTTTTTTGCAGTCCCAGGAATACGGGGTGAATAACATCTTCCCCCTGCTTTAAGTCCGGAAAAAGATGCTGAAAAATCTGTTGGGGAGGGGACTGGGGGACGTGGCGACTAAAAATCTGTGGCCACAAGAGTCCCGGGGGGGACTGAAATGGAGGAGGGGAGGAGGACAAAGGGCAGAAGCATTTTCTGGTGAAATGAGTGGATTTTTACCCCCGGTGACAAGAGAGGAGGATCAGGAGAACTGGAGGAGGTGGAAAGGAGGTGAGGAAAACGAGGCAGATGGGGCCCCCCGCAACCCCTGGCAGTTTTTACCCGTGGAAATTTGGGGGCAGGGAGCCCCCCGGGTCACTTGTTTCAGTGGCCCGCAGCATGCTTATTTTTCCTGGCTAGTGGAAAAGGGCCCAATGTCAAAATCCGGCAAAGGGGGATTTCCTGGCTCTCCACCCAAATTTGGGCCCTTACCAGTCCCAAAAGGGAGCCCCTTTTTTCCCGTTTGAGAGGGAAAACAAACTCAAATATATAGGGGAAAAACCCCCCGTAATCAGTTTGGCCCGCTGCCTATGTGCGGGGATCGTCCCCTCCTCTGAAGGGCTGACCGGGGGGTTCCTCATGCTCACGTCTTTGCCGCGGCTGCTGGGGGGGAAGGGGGGGGGTAAAAGGGGCAGTACCCGCTCCATATTTTTAAAACCAAGTTTAGGAGCAAATTTAGGCAGCCCTTCCCTTCCCCCCCTAAGGGGAGGGGGGCAGTCACCGGAGCGCAACACAGGGCCTGGGCATTCCCCGAACCAAAAAGGTTGTTTGGGCCCATTTGGGCAGAAATCTGCCACCTCGTTTTGAAATCCCCTGGACTACTGGGCAGCCAAAATGGATTTGTGGCCGCAACTTTTCCGAGTTTGCAGTGGGAGAACTGTCCTGCCCCGGGGCCCGAGTGTGGCATCAGAAGGGGCGGGTTTTTCAGTGCGGCCGGGGTCCATCCCTTTTTCCCCCCCCAGAACCCCCTTTCCACGGGGAAATTTTGGAACATGACCTTTTTCAAAATGAAATTTAGGCGTGGTTGGCCAGGGTTTCCACACACCCAAAGCCTTTTGGCGGGCAGTCTGGGGGTTTAAAAAAAAACCGCCCCCAGACCCCTATTCTGATGCCGGGGCCCCCCCGCCCCGATGCCAACAAATCTGCTGCCAGTTTTCCATCCCGCCTACCACCCCTTTAACCGGGACTGGTAAATTGCCACCCACCCCCAAAAAACTCTGTCTTTGGGGCCACTCTATTTCCCTCATCTGCTGCTGTGGCGCTGCCCTGTCCCTCCACACTGTGTCATTTTGCCATGCCTGACCTCATGCTGCTGCCCCGGTGACCCCGCTCCCCAGTCATTGTGCCAAATCTGTGGTTCCTTGTTTTTGCCACCTCCAGATGTCATTGTGCCCCTGCCTGATCTCATGCCCGCTGCTTTCTTTACCTCCAAAAGTGTGAAATTTTGCCACCCTGTTTGGGCCCAATACTGTTTTGCCGCCTCCAGAATGTCATTGGCCACTGCCCTGAAACTCATGTGTGCTGCCGTGACCTCCCCACTGTATCTTTTTGGCCCCCTCGTGGCCTAAAACTGTTTTTGGGCCCCCTCCAGTATGTCATTGTTCCCCTTTCCTGAACTCATACTGCTGCTGTCGTGACCCCCCACCCTGTGTGATTGTGCCACTCTGTGGGTTTAAAAATTTTTTTTTTTTCCCCCCCAGAATGTCATTGGCCATGCCCGATCTAAGCTGCTCCCGTTCCCTGACCCCCCACCCTGTTTAAATTTTGCCACTCTGGGCCAAAAACTGTTTTGCCCCCTCCAAATGTCATTGTGCCCAGCCTGATCTTTATGCTGCTGGGTTTTCCCTGACCTCCACACTTTTAAACTTTTTGCCCCCCTTTTGGCCTAATACTGGGTTTTGGGGGGCCCCCAGAATGTCAAATTTTCCCACTGCCCCGACCTTTATAGTGCTGCCGCCCGGGGACCTTTCCCCAAATTTTGATTGTGGGCCCCTTGTGGCCTAATATGTTTTGCCGCCTCCTAATTCATTGTGCCCTGCCTGATCCCATACTGCTGCCGCCGTGCCCCACACTGTGTGATTGTCCCCACCTGTTCCCTAATACTTTTAGCCGCCTCCAGAATGTCATTGTGCCACTGCCTGATCTCATACTGCTGCCGCCGTGACCTCCACACTGTGTGATTGTGCCACTCTGTGGCCTAATACTGTTTTGCCGCCTCCAGAATGTCATTGTGCCACTGCCTGATCTCATGCTGCTGCTGTCGTGACCTCCACACTGTATCATTGTGCCACTCTGTGGCCTAATACTGTTTTGCCGTCTCCAGAATGTCATTGTGCCACTGTCTGATCTCATGCTGCTGCTTTCGTGACCTCCACACTGTATCATTGTGCCACTCTGTGGCCTAATACTGTTTTGCCGCCTCCAGAATGTCATTGTGCCACTGCCTGATTTCATGCTGCTGCTTTCGTGACCTCCACACTGTATCATTGTGCCACTCTGTGGCCTAATACTGTTTTGCCGCCTCCAGAATGTCATTGTGCCACTGCCTGACCTCATACTGCTGCCGCCGTGACCTCCGCTCTCAGTCATTGTGCCACTCTGTGGCTTCCTCCTTTTTGCCACCTCCAGAATGTCATTGTGCCACTGCCTGACCTCATGCTGCTGTGGCTGCCGTAGTCACCTCCACACTCTGTCACTAATGTTGCCACCTGAGCTCTCAGCTTTTTTTTTCCAGCTTTCGCTGGCATGACTTTATCAGGCTACATTCCGCTTGTGTTTTTTGGTCAGTTTTGCCCTCTTAAGTGCCCAGGGAATTTTATAGTGAAGCGATTCTAAGAGCGGCGGCAGTCATCTGCGTGTCATACTAAAACACAACATTGTATGAAGACCAAACCAAGCTCCCTCTGCATATTTAAGCATGGCACAACGTTCTACAGCACCCTGCAGGCTCTGTGCAGCCTGGAAATAGCTGCTTTTTTAACGCGATTCGTGCCGAAGTAATTCGGAACGAAACGAATTTTGTCGGAAAATTCGGCGAAGTGACCGAATCGAATTTTTGAGAAATTCGCCCATCTCTAATCCTAATATAAGTACAAGGTGGGTCTTTGAACAAAACTGGGCTGTGCCAAAGTGAAAAACACCTATTTAAAATTTATACGGATAATAATAGGTGGATTTGCACCTTTGAAATACACCTGCAATTACAAGCAATTTTCGGTATCCTAATATAAGTACAAGATGGGTCTTTGAACAAAAATGGGCTGTGCCAAAGTGAAAAACACCTATTTAAAATGTATATGGATAATAAAAGGTGGGTTTTTCTCCTAAAAAAATACACGTGCAATTACTGAAATTTCGTATCTAAAAAGTCAAGAGGGGTCTTTGAAAAAAATGGGTACCCCAAAGTAAAAAAATACCATTTAAATGTATCGGATAATAAATGGGGGGGTTTTGCACAAATTCAAAACCCTGCAATTACTAGAAAATTTCTGTTCCTAATTAAGACAAGATGGGTTTTTGAAAAAAAATGGGCCCGCCCCAAAGTAAAAAACACCATTAAAATGTTAGGGTAATAAAGTGGGTTTTGCATGTATAAAATACACCTGAATTAATAGCAAATTTCTGTATTAATATAAGTAAAAGATGGTTTTGAACAAAAAGGGCGGGCCCCAAAGTGAAAAACCCCTATTGAAATGTATCGGTAATAAAAGGGGGGTTTTGCACCTACGAAATACACCTGCAATTACAGCAAATTTTGTATCCAAATATAAGTACAAATGGGCTTTAAAACAAAAATTGGGTGCGAAAAGTAAAAAACCCCTATTTAAAAGTATCCAATAAAAAAGGGGGGTTTTTGCACTATGAAATACCCCTTGAATTACTAGAAAATTTCTGTTTTCCTAAATAAGTCAATGGGGTTTTAAAAAAAATGGGCTGCGTAAAGTGAAAAACCCCTAATTAAAAATTGAGCATAAAAAAAAGGGGGGTTTTGCACCAGTGAAATCAAAGCGTTCCCTAGAAAATTTTTGTACCCTTTGTAATACAAGGGGGGTCTTTGAACAAAATGGCAGCACAAAATTACTCAGGGCGAGGTGGGGGCCCAAAAAACGGGAAAAAAAAAAAAAAAGCCATTTCAATGCGGGTTCAAAGCAGAGTTGGGCTCCCAAAAAATTCATCTCCTTTAAAAACCCTGCCTCCCTGTCTGTGGGTGTTCTCCGCACCCCCACCCCCACCTGCAGCTGTACAGGGTAGATGCTTCTTTAAAAAGTCTTGTCTAACTAACTAAAAGCTGAAATTCTCTAACTACCCATGTTTAATGTTCACGCTAAAAGCATGTTGTCTGTGTGAATAAGAGAACGTGTCTTGAGCTGAGCTGTTTGAGGGGAGATCTAGCACAGCCTGCTCTAATGAGAGACATGACAAAACTGATGTGAACAGGAAATGGGTTTTATGCCCAAAAGAGGGCATGTATTTTTCCAGCCCGTGGGGTTGGCGTTGAAAAACACCATTTTTTTTGACTACAATAGCAAAACACGCTTAAAAAACCTTGGTATAATTGTGCAAAAAAAATGAGCTGCCCCAAAAATTTAATGGGATTGGCGTTTAAAAACGCCCTAATTTTTTTACTAAAAAGCAGAAACACACTTAATTAACCTTGGTTTAAAAATTTTTGCTAAGGAATCCCAGGGAAAAATTTTTTCTTTTGGTTGAAAAACATGTTTTTTTATGACTACAATAGCCAAAAACGCTTAATTAAACCCTTTTTATAAAATTGGCAAAAAAAAATGATGCCAAAAATTAATGGTATTTGGGGTTGTAAAACGCTGTTTTTTTAATGAAAAACACAAAACAGCTTAATAACCCTTGGATATTAATTGCTCCAACTGACCCCAGCATTAAAAAAGTTAGCAGTGAATTTGGAGCACACGGACTTCAATTCCAAAAACTACAAAAACAAAAAAAAGAACGGAAGGAAAACATCTCTGAGAAAAGCGTACACCCCCAAAAATCGCTGTATAAAAGTTATTTCTTTTCTGTGAGATCTTGTTCTGTAGCTCAGCGCTACAAAACGGCGCAGGGAGGAACGGAACTGCCACGTGGTCGGGACTTTATATTCGGGGGGACGTCACGAATCCCCCGGTCTTGTTTTGGGTTCTCACTGCACATGTCTTGAGGGTCCCCCTTTCTTCCTCCCAGACTTTTTGCCCCATTAAAGCCTGTGCTCGCGGCCATTTTTATCAATTAAAACACGCTTCGTTCCCGCGAATCACCCCAAACTTCGACTTCGTTCAGAATCGAAGTTTTCCTGAAATTCTAAACGAATTCCACTTCGTTAGAATCGATTCGCCCATCTATAACTATGCGGATTTTTTTGATATACGCCTAAATTAGGCGCATTAAATATGCTATAAAAGGCATACCACACATCAGATTGTTGGCAGGTTAATTTATTCAGGCACATTATACACTCATTTAATGCACCTTAAAACTAGCGTGGAAGCGCCCATAATGCCCACAAATAAAGTTGACTCTAGGGGCCCACAAGTTGATCTGCTACAGGTGGAATTTCTTTTAGGGGCCCACCCTACAGCTACTGTCAGTGAATGTATATGCCTCCAATAAGCTGCCTCTGGCCTTTTGCCTGTCTTTCTCTACTTTTCTGTCTCTTTCAAGGATGTGTATATAAAAAAAAAACAATTCCAGGTCCACAATGCTCAGAGGCCCACCTGGGGTTTCCCTTATTCCCCTGGTGGCCAGTCCAAGCCTTCCACTTTACCCCCACCCTGCACCCCGTCCCATGCAGGAAGACTTTGTAAGAAGGGTATGGAGTGGGTTGAATTTTTCATTGGCACCAGAATGCCTTGTCCCAATCCTAGGACCAAAGACAGGAGGTTAAGCATAGTTTACTTTTGTTTTTTAATGCAGCCCCAGGAGCATTATATTTTCTTATTTTTATGACACGGACAACCTTTTTAATCATACAGTCACTAAAAATTTATTAAAATTAATCATAATTATACATCACATGTTAGATTTATACTATGTGATTTGGCATAATAAAGACTATAATGACATCTGTTACATGGTCCAAGAGTGGAAAAGAGCATAGAAGTCCAAGTCCATAGAAGACCTGGTAGTTGATGTTTCTAGTCATTATAATATGGATAAAACTCTCTGTAGCAAGACAAGCAGTCAGTCAGTTTAGTAATACATGTGACACTAAGGGCCACATGTATGAAAACTGTATAGGTCTAAAACTCACTTTGTTGCCCATTGCAACTAAATCAGAGCACCCCTTTGTTTCATATAGTGTTCTGGAAAAAGGAGAGGGGCGCTCTGATTGGTTGCTATGGGCAACAAAGAGTGTTTAAGACCTAGACAGTTTTCATACATTTGGCCCTAAGTTAGTATGTGAATGTATAAGGAAAATGGTAAATCAGTTAAGGACAGAATACACAGAAAAAAAAATACAATTTATATATAAAAGAAAAAAACTCGCAGCACAAGTGAAAAAGTGATGCTTTATTCCATATCCACAGGCGACGTTTCAGATCCTAATAGAGCCTTTTTCAAGCCTGGCACCCAACTTCATATTAATTGTAGGGAGTGATATAGATAGATAGATAGATAGATAGATAGATAGATAGATAGATAGATAGATAGATAGATAGATAGATAGATAGATAGATAGATACACACACAGTTGAAACCAGACATACACTGGTTTACATACACTTTATAAAAAGACACATATGCATGTTTTTCTCGCTATCTGAGGTCAACTAGAAGCCAAAATTATTTATATTTGTCAAACAGCAGATGGGACAGCCCATATGATGATGTTATGTCTTTGGAACCTTCTGATAGGTTTATTGGCAACATCTGAGTTAGAGACTCACCTGTTGATATATTTTATTGCACACCAGAAACACACTGCTTCTGTGTGTAACATTATGGGAAAGTCTAAAGAAATCAGCCAAGATAACAGGAAGAGAATTGTGGACTTGCACAAGTCTGGATCATCCTTGGGTGCATTTTCCACATATTTGATGGTGCCTCATTAATCTGTACAAACAATTATATACAAGTACAAACAAGATGGGAATGTCCAGCCATCAAACCACTCAGTAAGGAGACGGGTTCTGAGCTATGATTGACTGCCGTCTTCCCCGCCGTGTATTGAACGCCAGCAGAAAGAAGTGTCATGTCACTCTTTCCGGCGTATACGCAACATAATGAAAGTGAATGGGTCTGGCTGGGGGCCGGTCAGCACGTTCTTCTAAACACACGGCATCTTGTGGTGTGCACAGGTACCCTAAAAGTATTTTCAGTTCTGCTACAATTGTCAAATTGCTTTTCTATAGAAATAATAATTATATATAATGTTTACTGTCTATGACACTTCTAGATGTTTTGCGAGAGGAGAAGTAAAATATCTAAAGTAGTGCATGGAGTCACCATCTCAGCTGCAACAAGTACTAGCCAGTGGCTCTCTTCACAGAGAAACATTGATGCCAAATGGCAAGTAACGTTTTCTGTAGCTTGCTGCTTCCACGTATTAATATCAGTACGTAAAGAGCATGGCAAAGTCCATATAAGAAGTCAAGAATGTACATCCATATTGGTTGAGCATGATCTACTGTTAAAACCATTGAAACAAAATACAGCAGATTGAAAGCAAGTAAGGAGACGAGAGTCTTCACGGCAGTAACATGAGCTTCAACAGTTTCAGTTCTAAAACTGACGGCATTATCCTGGATTCGATGAATGTGTCTGTACAGAGATACAACTGTGATCAGAACTGAGAGAAAAAGTGTCAAAAAAACAAGTAGAAGAAAACACAAAATACAATTTTAAAGAAGGAAAAGATTTTAGGGGCGAATAACCTGTGTTTATTAAATTATGAGTAGAATTTATGAGTACTTTTGACATATCCTTTGCAGCAGGAACACTTATTAGTAAAGAAGCAAGGACGGATGGAAGAAGGATCCATGGGAACATCTTGGGGAACTTATGTTGAAAATAGATATAAAGGTTTTGATTGAAGTTAACAATCTTCAGGCAAAAGTAAATGGCGAGCCATGTGGAGAAGAGCAAAGTGCAGAACATAATAAACATAAGTGTAACATGAATGCTCAGCCATACAAAACTGGTAATAACATGGGGCCCTTGTATTACTACAATGTATCTGCAGCTTACTTGAAAGATTCTGTGAATAAGGCTTAATAGACCAATTCCCGAGATGAGTTGATCACTTATATCAAGTCCTTTGTTCTTCTTCCAGTCCAGAAGATTCACAATTAGTATGAACATGTATCCAGGAAGAGCAATCAACAAAAATATGGAATCTAGAACCTGTAGAAAATCAGACCAAACATTGATCATATTTGTAAATGTAAGAAACTGCAGATAAGATAATATAGGAGATCAGTGATCGATCCTCTGTATGAGGAGCATCTGTCAGGATCACGGGCTATTACTGAGAAAAAACAGTGTGCATTAAGAAGATGCAAATTGCCTACTGATGGGAAATATCACATTCCAAGCTTTTTGCAAATTGTGTGGTATAATGAAAAAATTTCGAATTTTACTCTGATAATAAAGAAGGGTGCAAATGGTGGGGAAACCCCGGGAATATATCAAGTGCCATGCTCTTTGCAAAAATTTACATTTTTATAATCCCCTTTGAAAGAAAATTAGAATTTTATTTTTTTTGGGCAAATTTAAATACCCATTTAACCTATCAGATTATTTTGTAGGCAAATACATTCAATATTACAGACATTTATCAAACATAGAGCCCATGACAATTATGTTCTGGAGACCTATCTAGAAAAAAATGGTATAGTCCAAATTCCTGTCCATAGTAATGGCTTCCATGGAGTACCTGTACGGACAAAACAGGTCATGTGACCCCCGGTATCCAGGTAACAGTAGTGTATGGAGGAGCAGAACTTCTCCAGATTACTACCTCCAGCAGCGTCTTATCATGTGACCACCACACAGGAAAATTTTGACCCTGGTATCCGGGTAACAGTAGTGTATGGAGGAGCAGAACTTCTCCAGTATTACCACCTCCATCCAGCAGCATCTTATCATGTGACCACCACACAGGTAATGTGACCCTGGTATCCGGGTAACAGTAGTGTATGGAGGAGCAGAACTTCTCCAGTATTACTACCTCCTGCAGCGTTTTATTATGTGACCCCACACAGGTCATGTGACCCTCTTATCCAGGTAACAGTAGTGTATGGAGGAGCAGAACTTCTCCAGTATTACTACCTCCAGTAGGGCTTATCATGTGACCACCACACAGGTCATGTGACCCTGGTATTCTTCACTTATATATTAACATAAGTGAAGAAAATAATATTAGTGTAGGTTAGATGGACCATAAGGGCTTTCTCTGTCCTTATCCTTTTATTTGTCTACAGAAACATAGTCACTGCTGTGGATTTTATGTTTTCAGCAATACCTATGGTAGGACGGGTGGTTTAAGTATTGAGATTTATGCTCTTTTGAAGAAGTCACTCCAAGTAGATATACTACCATCAGCTCGCCTAAATGAGTTGTCCTGTTCCTATAAAAAAGAAATACTACGCTCTTGTTGTCCAATTAAAAAAGCTAAAAAAAACTATAACCCTTCCTCTTCACCTAAGTTCCAGCTCTGGGTTTCTCCTTTTTCTCTTTTTACATGGTTGTTCCTTCTGAACGGGGACATCATTGCTGCCGCCGTTGATTGGCTACAGAAGTCACATGTCCCTCCCTCACATAACCGTTCAGAATTGTTCTTTTCTAAACAGTGATGTAAGCAGAAGCATGTGATCACTGCAGCCACTTGGCTGCAACAATGATGTCCCAAATGAGAAGAACAAGAATTCAAAAAAGACAGGGGAGAGCCAGAGCTGGAGCTAAGGTGAGGAGGAAGACTTTTTTGAATTGGGCACCTACAGTTTAGTATTTTTTGTTAAAGGAACTGAATAACCCCTTTAAACTCATGTCTCGACATAGAACCACAGGCAGCTTCAAACTCACACTTCCTGGTGAAACTGTGAGTGGGTCTATAACTCGTATCAGTGATTGGCATATCCGCTCTGCTGTTCCTAGCTATTCCTGTAACAGTGACATGACTGCAGGAGATTTATCAACTGTAGTTGACAAAGCTTCATAGCTCTAAAGGTTAAAAACTTGTCATTTACTTCAGTAAAAAAAAAATTAATTATTAGAGATAAGACTCTGCAGGGAGTTACTCACCACGGTCAAAAACCAACTTGTAATGCAATCAGATAAGAGACAGAGGAGAGAAAGGTGGGGAAAGGTGGTCGGTAACCAAGAGAAACTTGTGTGCTCTAAGAGGAGATAAAACCTTCTAAACCTTCTTTATCTCCTGACCAAAGCAAAATCAAAACATCAATGTATTTGGTAATAGTCTTCATTTAACTATTTCAACATGTTAAAAGCTAATTACTGTGGTGAGAAAACCTCCCTAACATTCAAATATGATAACTAGCCAGAGGTTTTCTTTAAAGAGCGACAACTATTCCAAATGGCATGTAAATTTTTCTGTAGCTTACTGCTCCCACATATTAATACAGGTACCCAAAGAACATGGCAAAGTGCATATAAGACATAAAAAATCCTCTCACATATAGGTTGATCACAACCTGCTAGTGTTAAGGAGAGTGCACTGAAATATAGGAGATTGAAAGCAAGTAAATATCCAAGAGTTTTCATGGCAGCGACATGAACTTCAACAGTCTCAGCTCTAAAATGTATAGAGTCATCCTGTATATGTTCAATGTGTCTGTAGAGAGATACAACTGTGATCACAACCGAAATAAAAAAAGTTAGAAAACAAAAAGAAGAAAATGAAAAATAAAATTGTAAGGAAGGAAATGTTTCCAGAGGTGAATAACTTGAATTCCGTAAACCTTTAGTAGAAATTGAGATGACGTTCGACATATCTTGGGCAGCAGGACCAGTTATTAGTAAAGAAGCCATGGCAGATGGAAGAAGGATCCATGGGAACATCTTGGGGAACTTATTTTGAATATAGACATAGAGGTTTTGGTTGATGTTAACAATCTTCAAACAGAAGTGAATGGCGAGCCATGTGGAGAAGAGCAAAGTGCAGAACATCAAAAACATATATGTAAGATACATGATCAGCCAAGTAAAATGTGTAATGTTTTTGAGCCCTTGTAACAGTACCAAGTATTTGCAGCTTATTTGGAAGAGTCTGTGAATAAGACTGAATAGACCGATTCCCGAGATGAGTTGATCACTTATATCCAGTCTTTTTTTCTTCTTCCAGTCCAGAAAATTCACAACTAGTATGAAAATGTATCCAGGAAGAACAATCACCAAAGAACTGAAATCTAGAACATGTAGAAAAACAAACCAAACATTGATCATTTTTGTAGATGTAGGAAATTGTAGATAAGATAATGTAGGAGATCAGTGACCGATCCTCTGTATGAGGAGCATCTGTCAGGTTCATGGGCTCTTATAGAGAAAACACAATATGCATTTTGACAGTTAAGAAGATGCAAATTGTGCACTGATGGGATCTATCACATTCCAAGCTTTTTGCAAATATCTGTGTGGTATAATGGAAAAATACTGAGTGTACTCTGATAGTTAAGAAGATGAAAATGCTTTTTTGCAAAAAAAATTCTTGGCAAGTTTCTTGGCAAATAAGTCCCTAGGTCATGGAACAGTAATGTATGGAGTAGAACTTCTCCAGTATTACTACCTCCAGCAGCGTCTTATCATGTGACCACCACACAGGTCATGTGACCCTGGTATCCAGGTAACAGTAGTGTATGGAGGAGCAGAACTTCTCCAGTATTACAACCTCCAGCAGCGTCTTATCATATGACCACCACACAGGTCATGTGACCCTGGTATCCAGGTAACAGTAGTGTATGGAGGAGCAGAACTTCTCCAGTATTACTACCTCCAGTAGTGTCTTATCATGTGACCACCACACAGGTCATGTGACCCTGGTATCTAGGTAACAGTAGTGTATGGAGGAGCAGAACTTCTCCAGTATTACCACCTCCAGCAGCATCTTATCATGTGACCACCACACAGGTCATGTGACCCTGGTATCCAGGTAACAGTAGTATATGGAGGAGCAGAACTTCTCCAGTAGTTTTACCTCCAGCAGTGTCTTATCATGTGACCACCACACAGGTCATGTGACCCTGGTATCCAGGTAGCAGTAGTGTATGGAGGAGCAGAACTTCTCCAGTATTACCACCTCCAGCAGCATCTTATCATGTGACCACCAGACAGGTCATGTGACCCTGGTATCCAGGTAAACATAGTGTATGAGAGAGCAGAACTTCTCCAGTATCACTACCTCCAGCAGCATCTTATCATGTGACCACCACACAGGTCATGTGACCCTGCTATCTAGGTAACAGTAGTGTATGGAGGAGCAGAACTTGTCCAGTGTTACCACCTCCAGAAGCGTCTTATCATGTCTGTCAGTGTCTGTGGAAAAGCTGCTCGCAGATTATACAGTCGCCTCAACTTTCAATTTTTTTTTTTTTTAATAGTGTGCTGCCCTTATCACACTGACACAGATTATAATGAATTAGTATATATGAATATGCTAATACATTACTAAGTGTAAAAAAATATAAAACAGTTATCCCTTCATGGGATTTAAACAAATAAAATAAAAAAAAAAACATTAGAAAAGTAGAAAAAATAAATAAAATAAATAATAAAATAAAAATAAATATTTAATAAAAAATAATGGTGCATACATTACACACAAAAAATCCTACACATATTAGATATCCACACAACTGTAATAACCTGTACAATTAACCTAACAAGTTATTAAGTGTGAAATGTAAATGGTGTAAGAAAAAACATAAAAACATAACTTATAAGTGAACTTAAACTATTCCCTCAAAAAGTACAACTTGTCCTGAATAAAACGAGGTTTCATACAACTGCTTCATTGAAAAAATAAAAAAAAGTTATAACTGTTGAAACACATGTTGAAATGTGCTGGTCATTAACCCCTTTCTGACGGATGGTCATAATAATATGGCTCTAAATTTATTTCCTCCTTGCCTTCTGAAAGCCATAACTTTTTTATTTTTCCACCTATATAGACGTATGAGGGCTTTTATATTGCGGGGCAAGATGTACTTTGTAATGGTGTCATTCATATTACCATAGAATATACTGGGAAACAGCAAAAAACTATAAGTGGGGCAAAATGGGAAAAAAATTTACTTGGGCCATGTTTGTGGGAGTTTTTTTTTTTTTACAGTGTTTATTCTTCGGTAAAAGTGATGTGATATCTGTGATCTACAGGTTGATACACATACCGAACATGTAGGGTTTCTGTTATGTTTTGGTACTGTAAAAGAATTCCAAAATTTTCTGTTGTTGAAATTTGCGCCGTGGCGCCAGTTTTTGCAACCAATAACTTTTTTTGTACTAACACCTACAGATGTGAGTGAGGCGGCATTTTTTGTGGGTTGAAGTGTACTTTTTATTGCTAGCAGTTTGGAATGCGTGCAACTTTTTGATCACTTTTATTCTAATTTTTATAGGACATGACATGACCAAAACACTGCTATTTTGGCGTTTGGAATTTTTTTCTTCTATGGTGTTCAGCGTACGGGATAAATAATGTTAAATTTTAATAGATCAGACTTTTTTGGATGCGGGACACCAGATATGTGTAACTTTTTTATTATTTTTTTTTTACTTGTAAAATGGCGAAAGGGGGGTGATTTAAACTTTTAATACTTTATTATTTTTTTTACACTTTACAACTTTTTTTTTTTACTTCAACTTTGAGCCCCACTAGGGCGCTTCAGCACTAGGGGACGCAATCATTTATACAGCCTAATTAATTGTTTCAACCAGGGGTTCCCAAACTCCAGTCCTCAAGGCCCACCAACAGGTCATGTTTTCAGGATATCCCACATAATGCACTGACAATAATTATATCACCTGTGCAATGCTAAGGAAAGCCAGAAAATATGACCTGTTGGTGGGGCATGAGGACTGGAGTTTGGAAACCCCTGGTTTAGACAGTGCATTAGGGTGTACAAAGATGGCGGTTTCCCCACTTCCTGCCAGGGGCTGGTAGTGGGGAAATCGAAAACATGGCAGTGATGGAGCCTTCATAAGGCTTAAAGCTGCCATGTTCAGTGATCAGGACACAGATATTTCACCTCTGATGTCCCGATCACAGTGAGGAACGGTGGGTACTTTTCAGGCGTTCGGCTTAAGTAGTTAATTACCTTTGTCTACACGTTTAAAGCTGATAAATGAACCGAAATGCCCCTTTAACAGCTGGCACCAGCCAATTATGGAGCAGTCTCAGCTGAACTTACTTAATATATACCCATGACAACGCCATGATGTACAGTAATATCATGGGTCAATAAGGGATTAAGCACAAGAAGAAAGAAAATAAATGCAATAGCGGGATCATGTGGAATTTTTCTGGCATTAATGCTGTATGTTTCTGAATAGGGCAAAATACAAATGAAAAAAGTGCCAGATGGCAGAACATTGCCCCCTCATTTTACCCACAGGTAAGCCAGGTGGAGTAATCAGCCGTCCTGATGGCAGGACTTAGGGTGCTTTCACACGTGTATTTTTGGTGCGTTTTTGATGCGTTTTTCAATGCATTTTTTGTACAGGAAGGTACAGCAATTAATGCTGTACATTGCTGCGCAAAAATCGCGGTAATTACCGCGGTTTTATCGCGAATTTACAGCGATTTTGCCGCGATTTTTTGTGCAGTAATGTACAGCATTAATTGCTGTTCCTTCCTGCACAAACAAAATGCATTGAAAAGCGCACCAAAAACGCACCGTGTGAAAGCACCCTTAGAGAAGTTTCTGATACCTGCCATTTACCTACCAATCCTTGGAGACCTCAGCTGAATCTAAATGGTTATAGAGGTAGGTAGCTAAAAAAAAAAAAAAAAAATCGTATTAAGACATACTGTTCAGAATTTTAGGTGTTTTTCTGCGCCTCAGGTATTGTGTATTCATATTCTTTAAAGTATTTTTTTTTAAAAAGCAAAAAAAAAAATAAAGTAGTTTTATGATTTTTTAGTATGACATGTTTTTATTTTGTTTACTTATTTCACAGAAAATTATATCCGGAAGAGATGGAACTCGGTGTGGGGTAAGGTCAACAAGAAGAAAGCCCATAGGGAAAGGAGAAGGTCTTCTCTAATGCTGCAGACCTGAATCCCAGCACTTCAGTTCAAGCTAGCCCAAAGCGATTTTTGGCAGCAATCCCTTCTGGTCCATGTAACCAAGAGAAACTTGTGTATAATAGCATTAAATTAAAATTTCTTTATCTCCTGAACAAAGCAAAATCAAACCAGCAATGTATTTGAAAATAGTCTTCATTTCTCTTTTCTCTTGGACCTCTACTGATTGACAAAAGGTTTCCTTCTCTGATGAGTCACGTTTTCTGCATCATCAAATAGATGGACACTACCATGTGAAGCAAATAAAATCAAAGAACAAACACCCTGCAACCATTGCTGGAGGAACACAAGCTGTTGGTGACAGCATTATGGTCTGAGGAATGCTTTTGTGGCATTCTTTGGGCCACTCATCCATGTGGAAGGTGCTCTCACCCAATTTGGGTATGAATCTATCTTTGCAGATCACGTATACCCCATACATGCTGATGGTTCTTCCGAGGATGTGTATACATTTTAAACGCAACTCCAAGTATGCCATGCTAAGGGCCCACCGGGGGTTTCCCTGTGGGCCAGTCTGAGCCTGTCATCAATCTACTAATATAAGGGATGTGTGCTTCATATCAGTTTTTCAACCTGCAGTTCACGAACATGTCACAGGTGCCGCAGGGGGTAAATAGTAAGGAATTTCAAAAGAACAGGATCCAGCACCAGTAAAATTCCAAAAATGTATTAGCTATCCATATAAAATACAAACTAAACAGGCAATCCGCTGATGTGTTTCGGGCTTGAACGACCCTTATTCGTAGCACTAAAATGGTAAGTACTTAGTGTAAAATTATCGAACCCTGTCTTTAAATATAACTTTTACATAAATCTCTTAAAAATATCAACTCCATACAAAAATTTGGTGTGAATTGTGATTGCTTAAGAGGGTGGTTGTACATATAGATCTTGCACATAATCATGTAAAATATAGAAAATTGTCAGACTTTAAATTGGGGTGATGACATTACCCCTGTAAACCTATAAAGCTGGAATAGTCACCCTGAGCACTTTCTCTGCCATTCAATCTGGAGTGATTTCCTATACCAGCGGGAACAAACTTAACATCCCCTGATGAACCCTCTTCTATCCATACTGAGGGAAACGCGTCGGGAATGGAAATGAAGAAGACTACTTATGGTCGTATTAATTATTATATCTGTCTTTAATTTGTTGATGTTGCTAAGAGGAATATGGAACATATAGAATATACTAGGGTGAACAATCGTTAGGTAGGGCCGTGCCTTTAGGGGGAGACTACTTAGCCTTTATGGGCCTACATAAAGGTGGCTGACTGGGTTAGAGTCATCACCCAAATTTATACTGTTACAATTATTTATGTTTTGCATGATTATGTGTAAGAGCTACCCTGTTTCCCCGAAAATAAGACAGTGTCTTATATTAATTTTTGCTCCTACGGATGGGCTAGGTCTTTTTTTCAGGGTATGTATTTTTTTTTCCATGAACAAGAATTCACATTTATTGTTGAACAGAAAAATTAACATTTATTAATATACTGTAGTCATGTCATCACAAAGTGCCTGGCTCCCAAAACAAAAGCGTCCGGAAACTGTCAAGAAAACGGTCATAAAAACTGTCCGGATCTCTCACAGATTGATGCTGTCAATCACACATCAAGTGTCACCAGGGGGCATTAACCACTACAGTTGCTGGAACACGCTGACAGCTTCCGCCCCCTGCCCACCTCTCCATATTTTAACCAGCTTGGGTTAAAGTTCGCCACAGTGCATGTCCCAGCTCACCCGAGCATACCAGTACAGCAGGGACAGCAGCGGTGGGCCTCTCCCAGCTCACCTGTGCATACAGGGACGTTGCATTCGGTGGCGGGCCTCTCACAGCTCACTTGTCTCCGGGCAGCAGATGCTTCCCACACAAGGTAAGAACTATATTAATGATCTGATAATGATTATGTACTGTATGGCGTGGGGGGAGCTGTAATAATGACTGCTGCTAGGTCTTACTTTCAGGGGAGGCCTTATATTTCTAAGCTTGAAAAAAAATTGCACTAGGTCTTATTTTCAGGGGATGTCTTATTTTTTGGGGAAACAGGGTATATGTATACCCACCCTCTTAAGCAATCACAATTCACTCTGAATTTTTTTTATAGTTTGATATTTTTAAGAGGTTTACGTAAAAGTTAAATTTTAAGTTAGGGTTCTATAATTTGACAGTGATTTTTGAAGTTGTAACCCATGTTATGATATTATTTGCGCAGTCTGTGATTTAAGTACTTACAAATCCATAGCATATCTGAAACTAATTTTGTTGCATACTGGCGCATACATCCTGTCAGATCGCACATTATTAAACACAGACGTAGAACTGGCGAGTCAGCCAGGGTCATCCATGTCACATTTAGTGTAGACTGAGACTGTTTTCACGCATCATGACCTTAACATGGTTTTACAGTGATTTTCTAAAAATTGTGGTGAAAGCCCCCATTATGCAGCAATTTTTGGATTTTCACATACATTTTTACATAAATAGGAGGTGGTTTGCATAAAAGTTGGGTGAACCTGCCACCCTGACAGTACATCTCTAATCAGATAAGTGCCTGTGGGTGCCCTAGTGAAGGGAATGACAGATGTGTGTGATAGCAGTTAGGGATCTTAGTAGGCCAGACTGAGAAAATGTGTTCTCAAGGCACTCTTAAAACTATGAGGGTTGGGAGTATGCCTGATCACCCATGGTAGCATGTTCCAGAGAACTGGTGCAACACGTGTGAAATCTTGGAGACGGGCATGGGAGGTTCGGATGATTGAGGACTGTAATCTGCTATCATCAGCAGAGCGGAGAGAGCGGGTAGGGTGTTAGACAGAGATGAGGGAGGTGATGCAGAGGGGTGCAGCACTGTGGAGAACTTTATGGGTGAGAATTATTAGTTTATGCTGTATTCTGTACTGGATGGGCAACCAGTGCAGAGAGTGACACAGGGTAGAGGCATTAGTATAGCGGCTGGAAAATGCAGTATAGCGGATGGAAATGCAGTAACTGCACATTATTCTTCAATATATTGGTATAGCAGTGTAGTGTACAATCACACCCTTTGGTGTCTGTTTTCTCTCTGTTACCATGGCTCTGACCACGGTTTTGGTCATGGATTAGCCCTATTAAAATAGCAGATGCCATAAGCTGTAGTTTTGCCTTCCACTGTCTACTGAGAAAGGAGCCATTATTTGGAAGAAAAATTAGGCATTCTGGGAAGAATGAAAGCAAGAATAGAGCCTATGTTAGTCATTGACAATGACTGAGATCTTTCAAGGAGTGACAGAAAGATAAAAGCAATCCAGATACTGTAGTTGGAGAGAGTAAAGTCATGCCAAGAAACAGAAAGAGGGGTGTGAGAATCTTACAGTAGATTGAGGAACATTTACTAATGCAAAAGTGACTTTTTGCCTCCTGAAGTAAAAAGTTAAATAAGACATGTCAGGAACTATCCATGAAAAGGAACCTCATGCAAGAAATTGCTGCAGTAATGTTAGAGATGCTTACTAAAACATATAGCAATATGGAGCATCGTATTCATGCATGCTTGACCACAGACTGAGGACACTTCCAGAACATGTTATGAGCCGTTCCTAATTCTCATAGAGTAAGTGCTTTATTCTGGAAACGGTTAGGGGTTTAATGTAAATAAAGCCTAATCACTGTATAACGAAAAGTCTTAAGCTTTTGAAAGAGTTTGTGCTTTATTTTCTCATCATTTTCAAGATATTTGTTTACTGACAGTAAATGAGGACACTTGTTTACTTTAGTTTAGTTTCATTTCATTCTAGGCTAAAAATTGGATACAATTGTATCCAGTTTAGGATATGCTCTGTAAACTAAGTACATTCTTATCAAGTACACAAATTTATTTCTATTCAATACATGAATACTACACAATGCAAAACACTGGTGTGCCTAGTTCATATGCAAAATATTTGTGGTTGAACCACGTATTTGATCAGTGAAGTTTGTGACCCTTCCTTTTAGCTCTCAATGTGGATGTCAAGAATATAAACCTTAAAATTCAGTGCATTCATTATTTTGTTAACAACTTTATAGCATCTTCTACCTTCAAACATCTTCTTGCAGTCCTAACCATATTTAGCCATAACTAGAAAATGACCACACAGACAACTGAGTTATCAAATCTCTTTATTAAAGTTTCTAATACATAAAATGTTCAAGTAAATTATCTAAAAACATAACATTTATCATAACAACATAAAAGGGTTATTGTAGATGAAGGAGTCCCCTTTTGTTCAGAAACAGCATTACTTTTCTCTATTTGGTCTTTGTTTGGTTGCATTAAAATGAATAGCATTGAACTACAATATCAGACAGTCCATAAACAAGAGGTACTGCTGTACCTAATTTCATGCAAGTGTATTATCATCTACACATATTAAACCTTAACTACAAGTTTAAAAAAAATATATCTTAATAGTCATAAGTTATATTGAATTAGAGGCATATGCATAGCAATACTAATAACTACGTTTTAAAAAATTAGTAAAATAAAAGTTGAAAAGAGAGTCTCTTACGGCTCTCTAGTACCAGCCCTTCTACTGGCAGTATACACTTGAAAAAGGTCCATATTAGGATCGAAACCTTGTGCCAGACTTACTCATTCTACATTCAACACAGGAACTGTTTTGCGGGTCACGGTTCCTAAAAGTCAGTCCCTTTGGGGGAAAAAATTCTTTAAATCATTCAACCCCTTTCCCCTGGGGCTGCCGCCTTCACCTGAAAAATATTTCTTGAATCCGCTCATTCATTAAATTTGACACTACAAAAATTATAGTCCATGCCCTTGACATCCCCCACCTAGACTACTGCAAAATCCTTCTCTGTGGCCTTCGGTCTGGCACTCTTGCTCCTCTTCAATCCATCCACAATTCTGCTGCCCATCTGGTCCACCACTCTCCTCACTTCCCCCCTTTTTGCCTCCCCCCCCAACCTCTCCCAAAAACCCCTTTTCCGCGGGCAAACCCCACTGCCCTAGAATTCGTTCAATTACAAGCATGACTTACAAGGCTTCCATAACCTCCCCCCTCCATACATTCTAAAGACCCGCACCCACCTTTTCGGGGTTTTGTTTTTTGGACGGCACAACTCCCCTATAACCCTGTCCAAAATTAGCCCCCTCAGACTCAGACTCCTCACGGTGCTGCTTCCCCCATGCTCAAGCCCCCAAATGAATTGGGCCAGTAATAAAAAACCCTTAAACCAATTGTTAGCACTCCCCAAGGGTTAGCAGACTCCTAGGCAGATTTAAGTGAAAAGGAAAAAAAGTAAACGGAAGGGAAAAATAGGCAAAAAACGCCCTAAAACAAAAGAGAAAATTTTTTCCCAATAAACGGGTGTTACGGCAAATTGGACTTTTCCGGGTTTAAGCTAAATTAAGTGCCACAGTGTAATGCGTAGTTCGTTCGATAAAGTTTCTCTATATATCTCTACCTTAATCTCCAGACACCTCCTCTCACACAATCGCTGCTCTTTAATGCCCCTTTACTCTTCTCTGTTTTAAAAGCCCCTCACAAAACCTTTTTCCAAAGATTTTCCCCTGAGTTTCCCTTCAAAATTTGGGAATTCTTGCACAACACATCAGCCTTCCTCCATTTTAACTAGCTTCAAAAACCCCAAAAAAAAAGCCCCAGTTCTTCAGGATACCCTAAAACTAGAGGGGGCCCAAATTGATTCTAACGAAGTGGAATTCGTTTGTTTTTTGGGGGAAAACTTGGGTTTTCTAAAACGAAGCGAATTTTGGGGGTATTTGGGGTTTAACGAAGTGTCCCTTTTGTTTGATAAAAAGGGGTGCGAGCACGGGGCGTACAGGGGGGCCAAAAGCACTCGGGGGAGGAAGAAGGGCATAGCCTGCGAAATTTTTCAGAGGTGAACCCAAATTTCGGGGCCGGGCGGGATTCTGTGACTCACCGCACTAAAAAAAGCCCGGGCGCGACCCCGGGGCTCCCCACTCCTTCACTGGGGCCTAAACGGGGAAAGGGTTGCTGCCGGGCTGATAGCTCTTACTGAAGAATTGTTTTTTTATATAGGATTTCGTGGGGTGTCTCAGTTTGGGCTCAGAAAACTTTTCCTTAATGTTCTATTTCTAATTTTTTTGGTTTTGGATCGGAAATCCAGTGTGCGTCCACTGCAGCTGTATATACATTCAATATCCAAGTGGGGATCTAAGCCATTTTTTCCTTTTTTTAATTCTTTTAAAAGAAACAGCGTTTTTAAAATACAAATACCACTTCTTTTTGGGGCTGCTAAATTTTTATTGGGGGTTTTTTCCGGGGGTTTAAATTTAAAGTTTTGTTTTGCTGGTTTGCTGACCCCAAGAAACCGCCTTTTTAAAAACCCCAAAAATATATAAATTTTTCCTGTAGCCAAATTTCACAAGAAAAATTTTAATTACAACTGAAACTCTTGTTGTGTGGCGTAGAAAACACGCATTGTAACATGCTACAAGCTACTTTTTTGTGCGGCTCTTTTTTTTTGGGGCTCAATTTCACCCGGGGGTTTTAAATTAAGCTTGTTTTGCTGGGTGCGAAAAAAATCCCCCGTTTTTTTTCAAGCCAAAATTAAAAATTTTTTCCCTTTACCCTAATTCACAAGAAAATTTTTTAATTACAACTGTATCTTTTTTTGGGGTGGCGAAGAAAACACGCAATTGAAAACACGCTAAAAAGCTATTTTTTTGTCCCGGGTTTAAATTTTTTTGGGCTAAATTTACACCGGGGGTTAATTAAGCGTTTTTTTGCGGGTGTGCTGAAAAAAAATAAACCGCCCTTTTTAAAACCCCAAAAATATAAAAATTTTTTCCCTTTGTAGCAAAAATTTTCCCAAAAAAAGGTTTAATTTTAAAAAGTATCTCTTGTTGGGGTGGCGAAAGAAAAAAATGCAATTGTAACACGTTTACAAAGCTACTATTTTGGCGGTAAATTTTTTGGGCCGCTTTTTAAATCTCCAGGGGTTAATTAAGCTTGGGTTTTTGTGGTGGGCGGGAAAAAAAAAAAACCCGTTTTTTTAAAACCCAAAATAACTTTTTTCCCTGTACCCTTAATTCACAACCAAAGGGTTTTAATTACAACTGTATCTCTTTTTGTGGGCGTGGGTTAAACAAAAGCAATTTGTAATTTAAAGGCCTTTTAAAAAGGGGAAAACTTTTTTTTGGTGTAGCTCCCAAAATTTTTTTAAAAAATTTTTTTGGCCCAATTTTAAAAAACATCCGGGGTTAAAAAAAAAATCTAAAGCGTTTTGGTTTTGCTGGGGGTGTCTGAAAAAAATTAAACCGCCTTTTTCAACGCCAAAATATATACTTTTTCCTGTAGCAAATTTCCAAAAAGAAAGGTTAATTAAAAACTGTATCTTTGTTGTGTGGGTAGAAAACACGCAATTGTAACACGTACAAAGTACTATTTTGTGCGGTCAATTCTTTGGCGAAAATTTACATCCAGGGGTTAATTAACCCGGTTGTTTTGCTGGGGCTGCCCCCAAGAAAACGGTTTTTTTTAAAACGCCAAAAAAATATAAAATTTTTCCTGTACCCTTTTTTCACAAGAAAAGGTTTAATTACAGCTTATCTCTTGGGGTGTGGCTTTAAAAAAACACGCAATTGTAACACGCTAAAAGCTACTAGTTTGTGGGCCCCAATTTCCCTTTGGGAAATTTTTACATCCGGGGGTTTAATTAAGGTTTTTTTGGGGGTGGGGCTGACCAAAAAAAAAACCGTCTTTTTAAAACGCCAAAATATTTTAACATTTTTCCTGTGGGCCTAATTCACAAGCAAAGTTTAATTCCCAACTGTTCTCTTGTTTGTTGGCGTAGAAAACACGAAATTTGTAACACGCTACAAAGTTTACAAGTTTGGCGGCTCAATTTTTTGGCGAATTTAAATCCGGGGGTTAATTAACCCTTTGGGTTTTTGCTGGTTGGAAAAAAAAATAAAAACCGTCCTTTTAAAACCCCAAATTAATTAATTACCATTTTTTCCCTTGAAAAGCCCTAATTTTTTGTCCCCGGAAAAGGGGTTAATTAAGCCTTTTTAAAAAAATTTTTCGGGCCCTTTTTTTGGACCCCGGCAAATTAAAAACCAAGGGTTTTAAAAACCCAAGCCCCTTTTTTTAACTTGGGTTTCATTTTTGGGTTTTCCAAAAAAATTTTTGAAAAAATTAAAATTTTTTTAAAATTGAAAATTTTAAAATTAAAATTTCCTTTTTTCAAAAACAGTGTCCGTACAATTTTGGGGAACAAAAACTGGGTTTTTGGTTTAGGGGGGGGGGGGAAAAAGGTTTTCCCGGGCTTTTTTTTGGCACCTGCCGGAGGGGGCCCATTTTGGGCCCCCAAACAATTTTTTTGGAAAAACGGGGGCCCAAAAAATTTTTCGAAAAGAAAAAAGGGCAAAGGGGGGGGGGGAATTAAACCCCGGGGTAGAAAGAAAGGGGCCCCCATTTGGGTTGGAGGCCACAACTGCCGCTTTCACTAGCCCCCGTTGTTTTGTTCAGAAACCCAAAGGGGTTTTTCTTGTTTTGGTTTGACGAGGTCATCCTCTTCCCCCAGATAAACATCTGAAAACCCCCACCCAAGGGGTCGGGGGAACCTCAGACCCCCCCCTTTTGGGTTGGCTTTGGCCCCGGGGAGGGGTCAGGGGCCCCTCACCGGGTTCCTCACCCCGCCTTGTCCACCCGGGGTTTCCCTCACCCAGAGATCTACTATGGGGTTTGGGGGGCTCAGGCCACTATATGGGCGAGGATAAACAATTTGAGGGGGGGCATTCAGCAGCTTTTGGCAGGAAGAAAGGGGGCCCAAAAAACCCCTTTGCTTCTTGCAGTGGGCGGCAAAGTATAGATATGGAATTTGGAAAATGGGAGGTCATTTGGGGAGGGGGCAGCCCGGCATACCAAGAGGGGTTGATGAGGACAGCAGTGACATGAAACACAAATAGATGTTGATGAGCCGACCGCATTTGGGGAAACCCCGGGTGGGCAAGGGCTTCACCCTCGCCCGGGAAAAAGGGGCGTCAGCTTGCGCATCAGGAAAGCAGCGCAGCCAGCAATGGGTCTTTTGGCCCGTAAAGTCAGCGGGAAAAGCAGCATGTGAGGTCGGGAGCCCAAGGGGCCCAACGGGGAAAAAAACCCCGCTTCGCAGGTCCAAGAAAGTACCCGGACAGGGGCAGCGAGGCAGCGGGGGGGCGGGTAGTCACTCAGTCAGACCCGTTGGGGGGTTAAAAAATCCGATACCGGCGTGGGGCATTTTTTTTGCTAAGACACCGGGGACCCGAATATGGGTATATGTAGAATCTGGGGGAAAGAAAGTGAAGCGGGGCCCGGGAAACTAACTTTGGGGCCCCCACACCCCTGCTAAAACAAAAGGAAAGGTACCATCCGGGGGCCCGGGAGAACGTGGCTAGATGTGGTGGTCCATCCTGCCCCCGCAGCAGCGCCCAGTGGCCCCGCATCCCATTGCAGCCATAAAGGGCCCAAACCACCTCTGCAAAAGGGGAGCGGGTTTCTCTTTGACACATCCCCCGGGTCCAGATGCCCCGCTCCTCGCACTCGGGGGCCCCAGCAGTCGTTCAGCGAGGCGCCCTGAAAAGGGAAAAACAACAGAAAGTTTTTAAAAACCTTTCCTTTAAGGTGGCGCGGGACCGTGCTTGTCCAAAGTTGTTGGTATTGCAGTTCCTCCCTTTTCCAAATGGGGACTTGAAAACCTTCAGAGAAAAATGGCTTGTGCCAAACCCGGGAAGATGGAGGGGTTTCCAAGCCGTAATTTTTTTTCCAAAAAGGCGTACCAGCACTTAAAAATATGTAGAACGGGAAGGGGGGCCCGGGTTCCCTTGGGGTTTATGGGTTTTTTCCAAAAGCGCGGGACGTCTGGAGCTGTAACTACGATCAGGGCCAGTCCCATGCCCCTTTACGGCCCACGGGTGAATGTGTTCCTGCCCGGCACACCAACAATTGGACGGAAAGGGGCCGTTTTCCCTCCCCCACGTTGCCCAAACTGCTGCATTCGCCAATTCCCCCCCTTTCCCTCCTCCCCCTCCCCCACCATCTAAAGGCCTCCACATGTCCCTGCCCATCTTACCACAGGGTTGGGCACAGCGGTGTAAACCCCGTTTTTACACCTGGCTTGCCTGGGGAAACCGAAGTCACACAGGGGGGGAAAACTGCCCCAAACTTAATGCAGCAAAAAAATCGATGGTTTCTCCGTGCCCACTGCAAATGGAACCAGGTGACGGACAAGGGGTGGAAAACAGGGTGCCCCCCGCTGCACCAAGGGGGGATGGCCATGCCCCCGGGCGGGCGCAGGTGTTCAATCTGGTTGTGAAATTTTTCCTGAAGTTTTTCCACCGATCTTCAGAACATTCTAAAAAAAAGGCCAGGAAAAATGTGCATGCACTTTATCCTTTGTACAAAGCCAGGAAAAAAACCCCCTCGAGTTTTCAGGCAGAACGGCCTCCCCCAACACACTTGGGGAAAGCGATGTTTTTAAACCCCCTGGAATTTTTAGCCTGCACTTTTGGACCGACTGTATGAACAGAGAAAAGGGGGTTAACGATTTTTTTATGATCCCCGGCAGACAAAGTACCCCCTGTGTAACCCTTTTATGTCAGCCAGTTGGGGCCCCGCTTCCCTGCGTGACACCCCGCCGTTTGTTGGGGGCCCTTTAGGAGGCGACGTTTTTTTTTCAGTCGCCAGGGCTACGGGTGAATAACGTCATTCCACTGCTTATGTCCTGGAACAGATGCTGAAAAAAACGTCTGGGCAGGGGACGGAGAAAGGGGCGATTTCATTCTGGCCACATGAGTCCGGTGGGGACTTTAAAAATTTTTGGGTGAAGGGGGGGAAATTGGGGCAGAAGCTTGTCTGGTGAAAAGATTTTTTTCTACCCAGTTTATAAGAAGGGGGAGGAGCAGGGGCAGCTTGGGGGGAGGTGGATGGGGATGAGGAAAAACGAGGAGATGACCCCCCCAAACACCGTGGCATTATACAGTGGGAAAAGGAGGGCCCCGGGAGCCCCTCGGATTCCCCTTGGAGTGGGCCCCGCAGCCATGCCCCCCCTTATTTGCCCCGGCGTGGCAGCCCCAATTGTAATCCGGGAGAGGGATGACTTCTTGGGTCTCCAAACCCCATTTGGGCCCCCGCACCGGTCCCCAAAAAGGGAAACCTTTTTCCCCCCTATTGAGAGGGAGGACAAAACTCAAATACTATAGGGAAAACCCCGTAATCAGCTGGCCGCTGCCCCATGTGCGGTTGCCCCCCCTGACCCGGGCTGACCGGGGGGTTCCCCCACGCTCACGTTCTACTGCGCGGGGTTTCGGGGGAAAGTGGGGGGGTTGGACAGTACCCGCTCCATCAGTTGTAACCAAAGTCTGGAGTCACTGATGAGCAGCTTCCTTAACCCCCCTTTGTGAGGAGGGCAGTCGCCCAGCAGCACAGAGCAGGACCTGGAGCAGTTTCCCCCCAAACCAAAAGGGGGGGGGGTTTTTTTGGGCCCACTTGGACAGCACTTGCCACCTCAGTTGAAGATTTCCGTGGGGTATGGGGGAGCCAAACTGGATGTGGGCCGCAACTTGCGAGTTTTCAGTGGAGAAAGGGGTGTTCCCCGCCCGGGGCCGTATGTGGGGAACCCGAGCGGTGGTTTATGCGGCGGGGGGCCCTCTTAAACCCCCAAGGGGAACCCGCTTGTCCCCCGGGGGGGGAAATGTGGAAAAGACTGCCTTTGTCAAGATGAATCAGGCGGGATCGGCCAGGATTTCCACACACCCAAAGACTTAGGCGCAGTCTGGGGTTCCCAAAATACCTGCCTCAACCCTAATTTGATGCCGCCACCCCCTGATGCCAAACACTCTGCTTTCCAGTTTCTCCATCTGCCTACCACCATCTTTTTCCCCGGGGGGTATTGGGCCCCCACCCAACTCTGTCATTGTGCCCCTCTTTTGGGCCTCATGCTGCGCTGCTGTTGCTTTTTTGGGCCCCCCTGACATCCCACTGTGGGCATTTGCCCCTTTTCTGAAACCCCTTTCTGTTGCTCCTGCCGCCGCACCTCAAATCTCTGTCATTGTTTCCACATGTTTGGCCCACTCCTTTTTTTGCCACCTCCAGAATTTGTCAAAAATGCCCTTTTTGACCTCATGCTGCTGCTTTTGGCTTTCTGCCGTTTTCCTCCACACTGGGGTCATTGTGCCATTTCCCCCCGACCTCAGTGCTGCCGCCTGACCCCCGCTTTTCATTTATTGGCCCTTTTGTGGCTTCCTCCTGTTTTTTGCCACCTCCAGGAAAGTCATTGTGCCCTGCCCGACCTCAAACTGCTTTCGTTTTAATTCCACTCTCATCCCAAAGTGCCACTTGTGGCCTAGTCCCGGGTTTTTTTCCACCTCCAGAATGTCATTTTCCACTGCCCCGACCATTCTGCACCCCCGTGACCTCCGCTCTCAGTCATTGTGCCCTTTTGTGGCTTCCCCCTGTTTTTCCACCTCCCGGGAAACATTGTTTTTTTCCACTGCCCCGACCCCATGCGCTGTGGCTGCACCGTCACCTCCACCCCTCTTTTTCATAATGTTTTTACCCGAGCTCTCAGCTTGTTTTTTTCCAGCTTTCCGGGTGGCAAAACTTTATCAGGCTACAATTTCCCCTTGGTTTTTTGGGGCAGTTTTTTCCCCTTTTTAAAATGCCCAGGGAATTTTATGGTGAACGATTTTAAGAGCGGCGCCCAAATAAACTGGTGGCTTTCTAAAAAACAACATTGTATGAAGACCAAACCACTCCCCCCTGCATATTTAAGGATGGCAACCAAAGTTTTACAGGGACCCTTTCAAGGCCCCGGGGAGCCTGGAAAAAGCTGCTTTTTAAGCGATTCGTTCCCCAAGGTTTAATTTGGACCAAATTTTTTTTTCGGAAAAAAATTTGGCGAAGTTTACCGGGAAACGAAAATTTTTTTAGAAATTTGCCCCTCTCTTTTAAGATTAGTAAGCAAACAACAAGGTTAAGTCCACGTATGAAGCAAAGAATGTTCATCCATGTTATTCAACCAAAATTTTCTACTGTTAAGATCAGTGAACCAAAACACAGGAGATCGACGGTAAGCAGATGAAATTCTTCATGGCAGTGATGTGAGCTTCAAAAGTCTCAGCTTTTAAATTTTTGCGTTATTTTTTTCATTTTTTGAAATTTTTCTGTACAAGATAAAAAACTGTGACCAAAACCGGGGCTCAAAAAAACTAAAAAACAAAACCCTAAAAGTTTTTTAAAGGGAAAAAAAATTGGGGTTTTGGGACTTGTGAACCCGAAAAAGTAATTTAAAGTAGTTTTTAAGGACTTTTTAAAATTTTCCCCTTTCACTGGGCCACTTATAAGTACAGAAGCAAGGACGGGTGGAAGAAGGATCCATGAGAAAATCTTGGGGGGAAATTATGTTGAAAAAAAAAATGTAAAAGTTTTGGTTGATGTGGAAAAATCTTCAGGGAGAAAATGAATAATAAGCCATGTGGAAGAAGCAAAATGCAGAACATTAGAGACATATATGTCAGATTAATGATCAGCCACGTAAAATAAGAAATAACACTGCACCCATCTATCAGTACAATGTTTCTGAGCTTTTCTTTAAAAAATTTTTGTGGTAAGGCTTAATAACCAAATTTCCCCAGATGAGTTGATAAATTATTCAAGTCTTTTTTTCTTTTTATCCCGGAAGAGCAATTTAAAAAAAGAAATTTGGGACCCTAGAATATGTTCAACTTCTGATTATATTTGTGTCCCCTAAAAAAATTTGATAATATTGAAAGGGCAGGACCCCTTTTTCCGGTGAGGAGCATCTCTCAGGTTTATGTGTTGTTAAGGAGGGGAAAAACAATTTTGGGACTTTTATTATTTGGGGAAAATGCAAATTTATGTGTCCCCCGCATTTGACAAATGTAATGGTTTTTTGCAAATATTTTGTGGTTTTAATTTGTTTTTAGCGGAAATACGAATTTTGCCGACGTACAGCATGTTTTAAATGAAGTTTTGTTTGAAAAAACCCCATCTAAAAAAAACCATTTTAGTTTAAAATTGAAAAGGTTCAAAGGCGCTACAAAAAATAGTGGAAGGTTTCAAAACAAGGGGGCTTATTAGGAAAAGTCCCTTTTAAAAAAAATAAAGGGGTTGTCTCCCCTACAAGGATTTTTTTTATGTTAAAAAACCTTTGCAAATCTGTCCCTCACAAATGCCTAAAATTTCCCAGATAACCCCCCCCTTTTTAAGGCCTAAAATCACTCCTCAGGCCCCTAAAGGTATAACCTTTTTCAATCTCTCCTTAAAAAGGGCCCCCCGCCAGCTGAGGCGCCCTAGCTACAGACTTGTTTTTAAACTCTCCTTAGGCTGGCCCCCCACTGGTCATTTACTACAAAATCTTTGGTTTTCCTCAAGCTTATCCCGCAGGCCAGTGAAGTCCCGTAAAAACTGAAATTTAAAAAAATTAAAACTAAGAAAACAGGACTGAGGTAAGAGGAATCGATGTAGTAAGACAACCCCTTTAATTTGTATATGGTTTGCTGGAGGAGAGAAGTGAAAGGGGGTGTGATCAAACATTTAAATATTTTTGGAGGGGAAATGTTTTTTTGCTCAAGCTAAATTTTAAAGGGGGGGGCTTTTAAATTATTTGAAGGGAAGTTCTTTGCAATTTTGGACATGTTTTTTAAATTTTTTTTTTCTAAAGAGTATAAAATTTCTTTGAAAAAAACAAAAATTTCCCGGGGTAATCATTTTAAATTTTTTAACTAAAAAAGGGAAAAAAATTAAAGGGGGAAATTGGATAAACAATGAGGGCTTTTTCTGCCATCAGTCTTCTATGTTTCTATATTTCTAAAAAGGGGTCAAAACCTCAGCAACTAATTGACAGCAAACTGAATCACAGTGATAACAATAGCAGAAAATGCAGTCTAATACATCAGATATTTTGAACAAAGAAAAAATTTACAGAACCGATGTAAAATTATTTTTTTTAAACCCCCACAAAAAGATTACTGCCACCCCAAAAACCCCGCCCGTGTTAAATACAAAGTACTAAACCCAAATAATCCCAAATAGCCCTGGGTGTAAAATATACAATGGGCATGTTGGGAAGTCCAAAAGCTGTGACTCTTCTTTCCGGACACAGCAATGGTTCTCCCACACTCCTTTAGCAGTGTACATGCTATATGCTGCAGCCATTTGCACGTGCGCCACCTGAACTGACCGGAATAAAACCAAGTTGGGCCAAAACTCTGCAAGTATAAAAAGTTTTGGCTAATTCAACTTAAGAACAAACCTACAGAACCGGTGGGGCCTGTATCAAAAAAATAAAACATCAAGTTAAAATTACATAAAAATAACAAAATACGAAAAAAAGTGAAAATATTGTTGGAGCTTTCAAACCCGCATCTAATATAGAAAATGTGTGATCAGGAAAGGAGTAAGCAACCCAGTCAGGAACATGGTGATGTGATGTAACGTGGCATGACATGGTAATGGGGGAGGAATTTTTTCTCCCTGTCCTATGTGCAAATTAGCCTATAAATAGCCCTTATCCTAACATAAAAAAGGAAAAAAACTTAGGGTAGATTAGATGGACCATGAGGGCTTTTTCTGCCCTTAATCTTTTATATGTCTAAAGAGGGGTTAAAACCTCTTAAAGCACCTAAATGATAGTAAAGTAAACAGCAGCAATGAAAAGAGCAGAATAATGCGAATTAAGGATATAAAGCAGTCTAATAAATCAGATATATTGAACATAGTTAAACTGACAGAACAGTGTTGATGGGGAAAAAAAGTGATGTTCTTGAATGGATTATGCCTTCTTTCAGCCTCCAGAATAGTTACTGCTATGGTTTTTATGTTTGCAGCAATAAAAATGGTGGAAATGATGGTTTGGAGCTTAAGCTCTTTAGAAGTAGTCACTCCAAGCAAGTATAATAGAACCATCATCTACATTAAAGGGGTTGTCCAGTTCCTAGAAGAAAATAATACTTAGCTGCAAGTGCCCCCCCAAAAAAAATGTACACCCTTATTTTCTAAGTCTTAATTCCAGCTCTGGGTCTTTCTTATCTTTTCTTTTTTTACATTCTTGTACAGTTGATTGGGGATATCATTGCTGCCTCCACTGATTGGTTGCAACAGTCACGTGCCTCTCTCTTACATTACCATTCATGGGTGTACACATCCAAATGGTGATGTAAAAAAGAAATGGAAGAGAACACCGAGCGCTCTCTAGCTTCCAATCTAGGAATTTAACCACGGAGTTTTAGATGTTCCAGTGCATAAAATGTTCCAATGCTTTTCTTCCTATAGAAAAGGATTAATCAGGGGTCCAATTATGTAGCTCAAAGATGTACTGATTTGCTATATAATGTAAGAGAATACAATAAAACCACAAAATCATGTACGATATCCCCTTTATCTGGAGGAGTATATCATATGCTTCAAGAGCTTGCTATCAGGTCCAGTTCCAGTCTAACTGGATCCCTAGAGATAGTCTTGATTTACAGAGCAAACAGTCATGTAAGCCCAGGCACATGACTAGTGTTGAGCGATTATTATCGACAAAGTTGAAATCGGCACAGTTTTTATGATGATCGGATTTTTTAGATCATGCGATAATTTAGGTTAAAAGCTGTGCATCATCTATTAAGATCGCGCCATTTTCGGCGCTTCCTGTCATTTTGGCGGCCAGCAAATCAGCTTACAGAATAGAGCAAGGTGAGATGTGTGTGCGACGTCATGACTGGGATGTGTATGGTTGCGATTGGCTGGAAAAATCACATGACCTCGTTTTACATAGAACAGCCCTTCCTGTTCAGCCTCAGTGTCTCTCAGCGTCTCATAGCAGTAGGACGTGCGCTCTGCGTGTGTCCAAACAGCTTAGCGAAATTATTCTATTTCTTCACAGAGAAACCTCTACTATTAGCTGTGATCCTTACAATTGAGTTAGATTAGAGAGTGGAAGATTTTATGTAGTTAGCTAGAGATTTTAATGGAGCATCTACCGCTGTAAAGTCACGGAGGTGAGAGCGGGGGGGGGGCGGGCAGCCGCGGGCGAACACAGACAAGCTCTATAAAGAATACTGGATAAAGTTCACCAAGACTTAGTGTAGACATTGCACTGCAATAGCTTTATTATTAACAGTTTTCTATTTAAATATTTCCTGGATATTAGGCAGCCTGAACTTATATTAGGATACACATCTTTTCTAGTAACTGTAGGTCTCTTTGTTAGGTGCAAAACTCCACTTTTATTATCAGTATACATTTCAGATAGGTGTTCATTTTCAATTTTGCCCATTCCACTTTTGTTGATATATCCACCTTGCACTTACATTTGAATCCAGGGAATTTTAAAGTCACCCCAGGTGAATTGAAAGGTTTCCAAAAATATCTTGTATTATACGAATACATAACAGATACGTGTTTTTTTGCACTTTTGCCCAGTCCCGATTTGTTGATAGACAGCTGGCACTTAAATTTGAATCCAGCAACTTTATATTCACCCCCAGGGTGAAATTGAAAAGTGCCAAAAATATCTTGTATTATACGAATCATAACAGATACGTGTTTTTTACTTTGGCGCCACTACAGCTTTGTTCATTGAGGCAGCTTGCACTTAAATTGAAACACAATTTTATAGTCACCACAGGTGAATTGAAAGGTGCCAAAAATATCTTGTATTATACGTATATAAACAGATACTGTTTTTTTGACTTTGGCGCACTACAGCTTTGTCATTGAGGCAGCTTGCACTTAAATTTGAATACAGCAATTTTATAGTCACCACAGGTGAATTGAAAGGTCCAAAAATATCTTGTATTTACGAAACATAACAGATACGTGTTTTTGACTTTGGCGCACTACAGCTTTGTTCATTGAGGCAGCTTGCACTTAAATTTGAATACAGCAATTTTATAGTCACCACAGGTGAATTGAATGGTGCAAAAATACCTTGTATTATACGAATACATAACAGATTCGTGTTTTTTGCACTTTTGCCCAGTCCAGATTTGTTGATAGACACCTTGCAGTTAAATTTGAATCCAGCAATTTTGTTTTGATTAGAGGGATTTGAGAATAGCTGTGATTTGCCGTCTTTTAATAAGAGACTTTCCAAAACTATTCCATACCTTCTCAAATTTTTATATTTCTGAACATGGAGCGAAATTCAGGTGGTAAGTGAGCAAAGAGGGGGGTAGCACATGGAGGTAGAGGTACGAGAGAAGGTGCTCCTTCCAGTGCTGGCGACAACACGCATGCCAGCGGATCGTCAGTTGCAGGACCGTCAGGCCTGAATCTCAGTAACGAACAGCATCGCCAATCTGTTCTTCAGTGGTTAATGCAACCTGCAGCATCATCTTTAACTTAGCTAGCAATCCCTTTATTGAGACAACCCATTTAATACAATTAAAAAAGAGAAAAAAAGACATGGTGGGATTCAATCCTATTTTAAAAATGTGTTTTCTAGAATTAAATACTAAAAAACTTGATGTACAAAATAGCTGTAAAAAAAAATTCCTCTGAATTGTACAAGGGAGGTACAGGAAAACTTGACCAGATGTAGGTTATTCAGAGGAACAGTAGTATGGAGCACGGACAGAGAACAAAGTACAGAGACAATTTCCTCCAGCACGTTGAGTAAAATGAGAAAAAGAATGACAAGAAAAAGGGCACCTGGTGGAACAGGAGCATTAACTACCAGTATTTCCAAGTGAAGCTCAATTGGTCCGCACTCATACGGAGGGGCAAGCGCTACCCAGGACAGGGACAGTATATGTCCAGTGAAACTAAAATGGTGGTTGAAGACTCCTATTTCGGCACTTTTTAATCTGTGGGTCAGACAGATTTAATGGCCATTCTGCGGTAAATGACAGATATAGTTTAAGCCAATTTCAACAAAATGGGGGTTAAAAAGACTTTTTTTCCCCGGCACTTTTAAAATTTGGGGGGTTTTAACAGGTTTAAGGGTCATACTGGGGTAAATACAATATAGTTAATGTCCAGTTCAACTAAAAGGGGGTTGAAAGACTCCTTTTTCCGGACTTTTTAATGTGGGGTCTGCAGGTTTGGGGCCATGCGGGGCCCAACTGGTAAAGTCAATGTCCAGTGAACTAAAATGGGGGTTGAAAACTCCTTTTTTCCCGCACTTTTGAATGGGGGGGTATGCAGGTTGGGGCTCATGCGTGGCCCAGGACGGGGATATTAAATTTCCTTTTCAAGAAAATGAGGGTTCAAATCATACTCCTTCTGGCACTTTTTAATTTGTGGGTCATGAAGGTTTTTTTAAGGGGTCAGTTTTGGGGGTACAAGAGGGGGATAGTGAAGGTGTGGGTTTTTTTTTCTGGGGCTTTTATAACCTAAGGGGGTTTGCCTAAATGTACCGACCATTGACTGTTGGGGAGTTAATTCCCCTTCTCCCACCCGTTTGGGTGTAAAATAAAGGTTTGTTGCTCTCCCAAGACTTTAATGTAACCCATAATCATTCACAAAATCGAACTTTCATAGGCCACTATCGCCCATCGCGATGTCATGGCCAACGAATCCTCA
Organism: Phyllomedusa bahiana; assembly: GCA_025379985.1. NCBI lineage: Eukaryota > Metazoa > Chordata > Amphibia > Anura > Hylidae > Phyllomedusa > Phyllomedusa bahiana. The sequence continues at coordinate 46,126 of JAODAL010028610.1, forward strand.
ACACACACATGCCCCCTGCACCAACAGGGGGCTGCATAGTAGCCCTCTTCAAGACAGGGTAACCAAAGTGGAGCTTAGGTGAGGAGGACGCTGTATAGTTTTTTTTTTCTTTTTTTTTATTTGGCACCACACTTACAATTTTCCAATACAACGAAAAACCAAATTTAAAGGGGGTTTTCTCACCATGCTTTTTCATAACCACGGGCACTTTAGTTTACATTTCCGGGTCAGGTTGTGGGTGGTTCTATAGCAAATTGACATATAAGCCTCGCAATTCCTAGAAAAATCCTGTAACAGGACAACGCAGAGACTTTTAAGGTATAGTGCACAAGGCTACAGAGCTATAAGGGATAAAAGTTTGTCATTTACTTGAGTACATAAGCTATATTGCTTTAGATCGGCCTCTGCAGGGAGTGCCCACCAGGGCAAAACCCCAGCTTTGGAGAAATCAAAAAAGACAGGGAAAAGGGGTTGTCGGTAACTAAGAGAAACTTGTGTGCTCTTAGGGCTTGTTCACACAGAGTTTTCACTCCGTGTTATAAGCGCTTTTTAGATCGTCTCTGGACCGACGGATGGCCCAAGAGGGATCTAAACAATTAGCATGAGATTATCACTACGGCATGAAACCACGCGCGGCGTTCCTGAGAAAATCACCGCGATGTTTTCCATAGCGCAGCTGGGGTCGTTTTTGAAAGAATTGCATGTAAATTAATCTGACGGAAAAATGAAAAAAAATAACCTTATTGAAAACTAGATAAAAAATACCTAATGTACTGAAAACCATACCAAATATGCATAAAACCTACAATAGAATGGAAAATATTAACAATAGACCATGAGAACAGAAAGAAAAGAGGGATAAATTATAGGTGTTTAAATCCCTATAATGTCCCATCTGACAGCAGCCCCCCTATTATAGTGGTTTACTCCCAATAAGGAGGGCTCCGTCAGGATCCTGTCCCTTTTTTTTGTACCCAATGAGCCAATGACATTAAAAAAGTTTTTTTTTGTTAACAAACCGATACCCCTCACCTTCTTCCTAAGAAATTTGATGTCCCAACTGTTCCATACCCACCAGTTTCATCGGGGGACTTTAATTGGGGGTACAAAAAATCGGGTAAGGTTTGATATATATGGTAACCAATAAAAGAAATACTGAGCATTCCAAAGATCAAAATTTTATAAGAACAAATAAAAGATCTTACCTCAACCAAAAGACTAAGGCCACATGTAGAACCTTTTAGGTCTAAAACCCCTTTTTTTTTGCCCATATAACCTAGGGGCAAAAGAGTGAGTTTTAGACCTAAACAGGTTCATACATGTGGCCCATAGTGTAGGGGAATAACAAAGAAGAAAGACTAAGATATATGGTACATAGCCTAACTGAGATCAGCTATAGTGTGCTGTCTGTCTAACTTAAGATGCCACCTCTTTAAAATACATGAGGAATATGACTTCCAGTCCGGCGCCCCGCGCCGGAAGTCATATGCGTGTCAAGCCTTGAGTACTGTGGAACACAAACCGGAAGCCTTGGGTTTAGCCATGGTAAAGGAATACACATAATGCGCTGCATATAGTTGTTATAATGCACCGCGTTGTACCAGGCACGATAACCAATAAGTAAAGCGCATCAGGTGTATAGTTAGAGACACCAATGCGTAACAAATATCAGGCACAATAGTCTGAATAAAGAAGGCGCCTCATGTATATTTAAAATAGACAACAGAGGTGCAACAGGGTTCGCTCTTAAGATTGAGAGGTCTCCCAAATGTGCAAATAGTGCATGATGCAAAAAATCAGGTGGCAAATACTGGCCATATGTTCAATCAGGGACAAATATGACTGACTAATAATGAGAATAACCAAAATAAATGTTGGTGCAAGTATACACAAGTAACTTGCAATGTCCAATTGAATGAGAAACGGTGCTGCGATCACTGTGATCGATTAGATTAGAACTGGCCTGTCAGCTCCAACGTTCATACATGTCGCCCTTAGTGTCTAAATCAGCTGTGTGAACTTATCCTTAGAGGTCTTTTTCTGACTTTATGGGGGCACAATATGTAATGGAAATAAAAAAATAAGTAAATAAATTAAACACACACTGATAGCCAAACCACGACTTTAAGCCCCATACCTGCTGATCCTAAAACTTTATATTAATTTCTAAAAACATTTGCAGCCCAAAAAAGACATTATCACAAAACCTAACTTAGTGCCACTTTTGCTGATAAAAAAAATAATTAAATAGTGTGGAAGACAGATTTGTTTTTTATTTTCATACCATTCTAATGTTTCACAGCCATAGAAACATGCCTATCCCCCCCATTAAATTTAAAGACCTTCCAAAGATTTTTTAAAATTTCTATTTACTACTTATAACTCTTTTAAATAATGCATGAGAATCTTAGAGGAGCAAAATTCCCTAAGTGCTGCAGGGATTCCACACGAGCTAACCAGGAGTTCTCCTTAAAGAAAGACATTTAAGCCAAATATCAAGTAATAGTTTCTGTAGCTTAATGCTTCCACGTATTAACATTAATAAGCAAAGAATTTGGCACAGTGCATAGGTAGAGAATGTACATCAATGTCAATTGACCATAATCTGCTAGTGTTAAGATCACTGAACCAAAATACAGGAGATTAAAAGCAAGTAAGAAGATGAGAGTCTTCACTGCTGTGACGTGACCTTCGACAGTCTCAGCTCTAAAATGAATAGCGTTATTCTTTAACCGTTGAATGTGCCTGTACAGAGATACAATTGTGACCAGAACCGAGAGAAAAAATATTAAAAAACAAAAAGAAGAAAGTGCATAATATAAATTTAAGGAAAAAAAAAGATTTTAGGGTTGCATCGGTTGGATCCAGCATTTCATAAGTAGAATTTAAGAAGAATTTTTTTGACATATCCTTAGCAGCAGGGCCGCTTATAAGTAAAGAAGCAAGGATGGATGGAACAAGGAAATCCCTGGGGAAAATTTTGGGAAACTTTTGTTGAAAATAGATTAAAGGTTTTTTTCTTGATGTTAATTGGTTGATGGTGGGCCACAAAAAGCATAAAAACAGCACAAACATCGCTGCTTCTTCAGTCCATTGTGACTTCTAATTGTTCCCCTGATGAACCTGAATATCCAGCAAAGGGGGAAACGCTTGGAAAAGTGAAAGGGAAAGGGGAAACACAAATTGAGGGATAAAGCAACCATTGCAATTCAAGAAATTCTAACTACTTTTGGGTATTGGATTTGATGTTATTTTTTGAATCATTTGGAATATTTGCAACGAGGGGGGGCCCCGGGCATTTGAACTTAAACTTTATGTGCACCTTAGGAAACAACCTGATTGTTCATCTATTGAGAGTAGAACCTTTTGTAATTTAAGGGACATAGGGGACCTATAGAGGTGGGGCCCCCCTTTTGGACAATTTTTTTTGCCGATACTAGTCAAGGGCAGGGTTTTGGCGGGTCTTTTAAGGGGTGCTCAATTGCCGTCCTTGTTTGTCAGCGGTGATTTTGCTGCTTAAAAATGGTTTTATGTGTACCTTTTTATAGGAATTGATTAAAAGTTAAATTTTAGATTTAGAGTTTGAGTTTAGTTTGCAGTGATTTTGGTTGATGTTAACAATTTTCAGGCAGAAGTGAATGGCGAGCCATGTGGAGAAGAGCAAAGTGCAGAACATCAGAGACAAGGACATACAATAAATGATCAGCCATGTAAGATTGGTTATAACACTGACCCCTTGTATTATAACAATGTATTTGCAGCTTACTTGAAAGATTCTGTGAATAAGGCTTAATAGACCAATTCCCGAGGTGGCTGATTACTTATATCAAGTCTTTTGTTTTTCCACAAGTCGAGGAAATTCACAGCTAGAAAATTAATTTCCCGGGAAAAAAAATCACCAAAAAAAAAAATCGTAGCATCTATAAGATAACTCTTACTTTTGTCAATTTTGTTGACGATTTTTATCGACAAAGTTGAAACGGCAAGATTTTTTATGGGATAGAAATTTTCCCCCAGATAAATGGGGGATAATTAAGGTTAAAATCAAAAGCAAAACCAATTAAAGGATCGCGCCTTTTTCGGCGTTTTCCTGTAATTTTGGCGGCCAGAAAAATAAATTTAAACCAGAATAAAAGCAGGGGAGATGTGTGTGCGACGTCATGACGGGGAAAATGGGGTAGGGGTTTGCGATTGGCGGGAAAAAAAAAAATGACCTGGGTTTTACATAGAACAGCGTTTCCTTTTTCACCTCATTTGTCTCTCACTCTCATAGGGTTTGGGAAACCTTTTGCGCCCCTGCCTGGGGCCCAAACAGCTCAGCGAAATTATTCATTTCTGCACAGAGAAACCTCTACTATTAACTGGGGACCCTTTCCAATTTATTTTATTTTAAAGAAAATTTGAAGATTTTTTTAAATTTTGCAGAAAATTTTTAAAAAAGCAGCATCTACCGCTGTAAATTAAAACGGGGGGGGGACCCAGGGAGGGCCCCCCGGGCGAACCCCAGACAAGCCAAACTATAAAAAAACACGGATAAAGTTAACCAAGACTTAGTTTTGGGACATTTGTAGTGGAATATCTTTATTTTTAAACAGTTTGCTATTGAAATATTTCCGGGATATTGGGCAGCCTGAACTTATTTTGGGATACACATCATTTCTAAAACTGCGGGGCCTCTTTTTTTAATTTAAAAACCCTCCCATTTTTATTATCAGTATCCATTTAAAAATTTTGGGGTTCTTTTAAATTTTTAAACCCATTACACCGTGACTGGTTTTATATATCCACCTGCAGTTAAATTACAATCCAGCAATCTTTTTAGTTTAGCACCCGGTTTTTTTTTGCCAAAAAAAACCGTGAAACATAAAGAAAACAAAACATTACGTGTTTTTTTTACTTTTTCCCCACCCAGCATTTTTCAAAGGGGCGCGCATCCACGAAAAACTTAAAACCCGCAATTTTTAAAATTCCCCCCACAGGTGAATTTAAAGGGGCAAAAAATACCGTTTAAATTTTAAAACCCAAAAAAAACAGTTTTCTGTTTTTTTTTCTTTTTCACCCCAGGTTTTTTTCAAATTTACAAAAGCATCCCCCTTTAAATTTTTAAAAAGCCAAAAAATTTCTATATTTTACCACAGGTGAATTGAAAAAGGGGCAAAAAAAAACCCTTTTATCATACTAAAAAACAGTTTCGTGTTTTTTTTTTTACTTTTGCACACCCAGCAAATTTTTCAATTTACGCAGCTTCCCCCCGAAAAATTTTAAAAAACAATTCTATAATTTACCATAGGTGAAAATTTAAAAGGTTTCAAAAATACCGTGATCAGCGAAAAAAATAAAGTTACGGTTTTTTTGACTTTTGCAAAACCCAGCAATTTTTCATTGAAACAGCACCACGTAAAAAACCTTTAAAAAAGGCAATTCTAAAATTTTTTTACCACAGGGGAATTGAAAAGGGGCAAAAAATACCGTGTATCATTACAAAACATAAAAGTTTTTTCGTTTTTTTTTCCTTTTGCGCACCCCCTTTTTTCATTGACCAGCAAACCCCCCGTAAAACTTTAAAAAAGCAATTCTATAATTTTACCAAAAGGTGAATTGAAAGGTGCAAAAAATAAAGGGGAACATACAAAAAAATGACAGTTACGTGTTTTTTGAACTTTTGCACACCCAGCATTGTTCATTGACGCAGCACCAAACGTAAATTTTAAAACAGCAGTTCTATATTCACACGGGAAAATTGAAAAAAGGGCAAAAAATACCTGTTTATTATACCAAAACATAACATTTTACGTGTTTTTTTACTTTTGCGCACCCAGCTTTGTTCATTGACGCAGCATCCAGGGTAAATCTTAAAACAGCAATTCTATAGTCACCACAGGTGAATTAAAAGGGTGCAAATAATACCGTGTATTATACCAAAACTAACAGTTACGTGTTTTTTAAACTTTTGCATACCCAGCATTGTTTCATTGACGCAGCATCCACGTAAATCTTAAAACAGCAATTCTATATTCACCACAGGTGAATTGAAAGGTGCAATAAATACCGTTTATTATACCAAAACATAACAGTTACGTGTTTTTTGACTTTTGCACACCCAGCATTGTTCATTGACGCAGTATCCACGTAAATCTTAAAACAGCAATTCTATAATCACCACAGGTGAATTGAAAGGTGCAAAAATACCGTGTATTAACGAAAACATAACAGATACGTTTTTTTTTTCAATTTTGCCCACCCAGCTTTGTTCATTGACGCAGCATCCACGTAAATCTTAAAACAGCAATTCTATAGCCAACACAGGTGAATTGAAAGGTGCAAAAAATACCGTGAAATTATACGAAAACATAACAGATACGTGTTTTTTGCACTTTTGCCCAGTCCAGATTTGTTGATAGACACCTAGCATTTAAATTGAACCCCAGCAATTTTTTTTTGATTAGGGGGATTTGAGAATAGCTGTGTTTTTGCATCTTTTAATAAGAGACTTTCCAAAACTATTCGATACCTTCTCAAATTTTTATATTTCTGAACAGGAGCGAAATGCAGGGGGTAAGCGGCAAAGAGGGGGGTAGGGCATGGAGGTAAGGTAAAGAGAGAAGGTGCTCCTTCCATGCTGGCGACAACACGCATGCCAGGATCGTCAGTTGCAGGACCGTCAGGCCTGTCATTTGCTGGGTCAGGCCCTGTGAATCTAAGTAATGAACATTGTCGCCAATCTGTCCTTCAGTGGTTAATGCAACCTGCAAACTAGCAGTCTTACCTTTCCCCGTCCCTCCCAGTCACGGCCACAAATTTCATCATCACATCATCACATCCGTCCAACATGAAGCAGCCCAAATGTCAACTCGTGTACCCACCACTGTGAAAAATCCATTGTCTGAAGACCTCTTTTATGACAAA
>JAODAL010028611.1:0-53031 GCA_025379985.1 Phyllomedusa bahiana
GCATCCCAAACTGCTAGAATAAAAAAGAACAGTTCAGCTGACAAAAATGACCTTACTCAAGCCCCAAAGGTGTTGTACAAAAAGTTAGGGTCAAAAAATGGCCCCGTGGCACAAATTTCAAAATGAAATTTTTGGGAATTTTTTAGGGGCCCCAAACATAAGGAACCATACCTTTGCGTAAAAACCCTGTAGAATACAGATAAACATTATTTTTACGAAAAATAATCCCGTAGAAACAAAACTCCGCAAACATGGGAAAAGTATTCCATTTTGACCCACTTAGATTTTTTGTTTTTCCCAACTATATTTTTAAGTAATATGAATAAACCTTTGGAAAGTAAATCTTAACTGAAAAATTAAAAGTCTTCATACATTTATGTAGGTGGAAAATAAAAAAGTTATGTTTTCCCAGAAGGAAGGGGGAAAAAAAAAGTAGAGTCTATTATTTGCCCATCCGTCAGAAGGGAAAAAGTGCATCTTACCCAAAATAATAAAACTATTTGTATCCGGAATGTTCCTAATGTGCATCACCTTTTTCTGGGACATGAAGTTTGACCATAGCCAGAAAATTAGAAGTAGTAAAATGTGTTGGTCACTCGGTCACTTAAAATGTGTTCTCAATGCACAAAACTGCTGTAGGCTTGGTCCAATCTTGTCCGCAGATGGGCCCGCCCGTTAATGACAGGCACCAAGGGTTTCCCAAAGGGAAACACATTGAAAACGGAATGATGTTTGTCATTCAAACAGAAAACATAGGGCCCAAGTATAAACCTGTTTTGGTCAAAGGCTATTTTTCACACAAATTTCGTGCTGGAATACGTCCAGTCTTACGGTAATCACAGTTTTCATAGAGAACTATGGATCACGTCTCTTTGATGATCGGCAAATCTGCCGGGGGGAGTAAGTGAAATTAAATTTTTAGCGGGTTAGCGCCCCTGTAATGATAGTCTATGGGGCGAAGTGCGGCCCCCCGTTCCGCCCCGTCCCAAAGCCCTAATTCGGGGCTTTAAATTACGCCCCCCAAATAAGCGGGGAAAATAGCCTAAAAAAATCATTTTTTGCCCATAGGTTATATGGCAAAAAATGGAGTTTTGCCTAAAGGTTTCATACTGTGGCCCCTGTGTTGCATGCTGCCTATTTATTTCAAAAATTTTTTACAGATTTGCAAAAGAGGTGTAAACGATTTCCAGCACATTGTTAAAACCCCACCTTAACCCTGTTGTTTCTTCCCCTTTCCATTTTTGTCTTTATGTCTGTAACATCATTGACATGCCTAATTGCGCTTTATCTGTTTAAATGTAATTTTCACAAAGATGCACTCACATATTTCCCCAAAGACGACCCTATGTACCTTTAGAGTGAAACATAGCCATCATGAAGATTTCAATTAATTTCCTGAATAATTTGGTGAGGTAAAAAAATTATAAAAATATTAGACATAAATTTCAATAAAAAGTCAGACATAGAATATATTGTTAACCTTAAAAGGTGAGCCCTATACATTAAAAGAATCTGGGCAATTCAGGAATGTTTTTTCTTTGTACAATTGGGGAGTAGAAAAGTTTAATTTGCGGTGATTAAAACTTCTTTTTTATTGTTGGATTTCACAACCAAAGTCTTTAAAAAAGCAATAAATAAGTGAGATAACTTTTGCGCTGTGTTTTTTGATAGGGTTATCTGCAAGTTTATGTTGAAATTTTGGTATTTAAAGTATTATTAAAAAAGCAAGTGAAAGTTTGCATTTGTGCCCCCTTTCTAGCTTTAATTTATATTTTACCCCGAATTGAGTAATTGTGGCTGAACGGGTACAAAGTTTTATTTTTAGTGCACCTCAAAGTATAAAAAACATTGCATAATGAAGAGTTTAAGCAAAAAAAAAGCCCTTTTTTTAATATTTCTTACGGGAGAAAAGTGCTCCCTTCTTCACTTATAGCCTCTTTCTCTGTCCCCCTTTTTATTTTTATGTTCACTCATCTTTATTTTAAAGGGAATCTATATTCAGGGTATGGTTTCAGTTCCCCTGAAAATTAGGTTACAGTCCCCAAAAACATTTTTGATAAGGGAAAAGAAGCAAAAAGTGCTGCAGAAGCCCCAGACACAAAAGAAAGATGGGGGCATTGGACAGCAATAAGAAGCGTGTAGTGTTAGTCAGCATAACCTTGCTACACAGCCAGCACCATATTGTGTGTTTCCCCTTGCCTTTCACTTCTTTTCTTCTTATGGGTGGGGTAACCTATTTATCAATGAAGCGGTTTCCTTTCCTCTGCAAGGTGGATATTTTATGATTTAATAGATAAGAAAGCAGGAAAGGGGGATTAAAGGGGTTTGATAAATATTAATAAAATATATTCCTTTTTTATCCCTTTTTATTTATGCTTGACTGTGATTTATGAAAGTTGTTTTTTTTGCAGGTACACTTTAAACCTGTATGGCAATGCTTTTTTAGCTTTGTGTTATGCATTATATCCCAGTGTGTCTTTGAAAAAAACATTTTAATATCCCCGAATACCCCTACTGATATGTGTGGGGTCCCTAGGAGGGTTATGAGAACTATTTTGTATGTACTTTTTTCAATAGTCTTTGACCCTACAGCACTGTTCCTTTTTATTCAGTGTTAATTGGATGGTTGTTAACAAGCTGTTGACTATTCTGAAAACTATTTTATTCAAAAAGCTGGGGAAAATGTGTGACAGATTAGAGTGGTCCAAAAATTGTGCTGGTTTTTTAACAACTAGGTGCTGTGAATTTTCATGAGCGTGCAACGCTAAAGAATAGTCCCGATGTCACTGTGTTACTGACATTTTTTTACATATAAAGACCTACAACATTACTTTAAAACTGTCCGTACAGTTAATAGTTTTAGCAGAATTTTCTTTAAGGTTACACAGTGGCCTGAATATGAAGCAAAAACCCGGTCCCCCTTCATGGTGCTTATGCAGCTTCCCACTTTTTTGTGCACCTGGTAGCACTTGGCTGTTATGGGCTGCCAGGCTTTTGTGGATGATGGCACTGCTATACCCTATCTCACAGTCTCCTTGTGGCAAGATTGCAGGAGGACGGAGCTCACCATCAGTGGCTGGATCAGAAAAACCCTATGCTAAACATACAAGCATCTCCAAAGTGAGCACGCCCTTCCCTTTTTTGTAAATATTGTTTATTTTTTCATGGGACAGATATGACTTTTGATATAATGCAAAATAGTCAGTTTTTTGCTTGTTTTAAACAGGGTAATTTTTTGTGCCCATTAAAAAAAAAATTGAACACAGCCATCACATCATAATACTGCTGCTAACAAAAAGTAAGGACACCTGTCACGGGGGGTCGCGCGGGCTCTGATGCCCCGCGGGCCCGCAGGGGCTCCGGTTGCGGCGGCTGCAGCTGCCCGCGCCACCACGCTCCTGTCCCGGGCACCAGCGCGCTCCCCTTACACGTCCGCGCCTTCCGGTGAACGCTGTCCCGCACCTGTCCCAGCCGCCAGGGTGCGCGTGCCCTGATGCTTTAGGCGCGCCGCGCGCCGGCGCCTTTATAGATTTAAAGGGCAAGCGCCCCGATAATTGGTCAATTATCAGGCGCTGGGTTCTAATTTTAGCTGTACGCCCCCTGCACTTCCTTGCCAGTCCGTCTGGTGTGCTTTTAGAGTGTTTGGTGTGCCTTAGTGTCCGTATGCTTACCGTGTACCAGTCCGTCCGCCACGTTTCCCAGACTTGCTCTGCTTGCCGCTGGCCCTGACCTTCCGCCCGCCTCTGACCACGAACCTATGCTGCCTGCACTGAACCTTCTGCCTGTCCCGGACTTGTCGGCCTCTGGATTACGATTTTGTACCACGCAGTACCCCGGCCGCCCTCCGCAAAGCAGTCACGTACAGGTGGGTTAACGACCTGGTAGTCTCACGCCGCAGCAAGTCCATCCCGCTTTTGCGGCGGGGCTTGGTGGAAAACCGGGGGCTAATTTGATTCCGTTTTCCCTGGCGTGGCTTAGGTTATCATCGCTTGGGGGGCGGTGGGTCCAGCGAATCCACCGTACCCGTTACAGTACGGACTGGCCATGGATTCCGCCAGGGTACCCTTACCTGTACTTCGTGATGTTCTTTCGGCTGTCGGTCCAGCAGTGCCAGCGTATTGACCAGCTCACCGCCATGATGCAGAACCTAGCAGCTCGCCTACCACCGCACTGCGTCGGGCGCACTGCCCCGCCGGCGGCACAGTTGCTCCCTTCTGGGACCTTCTCTGCAGCTGCGCTTCCGTCACGTTTTGATGGAGATCACTGGAAATGCCGGCTTCATTCAGTCAGTGCTCCATACAACTGGAGGATTGTGGGGCACCACTTCCCCACCGAGCGGGCTAAGGTGGCCTTCTGTTTATTAGCTCTTTGTCGGGGGAAGCCTTGGCCTGGGCCACCCCGTTATGGGACCGAGGTGATACACAGTCGGCGAATTACAAACCTTCCTCCAGGGGTTCCGCTCGTCTCTTGGGAACTGGCCGTGCCTCCTCCGCGGGCGGCGGCTTTGCTCGTTCTCCGTCAGGGCGCTCCACTGTGGTTCACTACTGCCGTGCAGTTCCGTACCCTTGCCTCTGAATGTAGTGGAAGTGGAATAATGAGGCCCTGGTGGCACAACATTCTGGCAAGGCTCTAGGGGCCATATTAAGGATGAGCTTTGCTGGTTTTTCGGGGATCTTCCGTCTATCTGGATGAAATGATTCAGTTGGCCTTATCGATTAGACATCGTTTGCGGGAAAGGGACAACAGGAGCTCCGTCTTCAACAGGGGGTCGCCCGCTCACACCGGTACCACCTTTGGTCCCGGTCTTCCAATGTTCTCCATTCCTCTGCCTAAGGTTCGGAGGATGTTTCGTACGAATCGAGGAGAGCCACATGTCCAGGAAGAATACTCAGCGGAGCAGTCGCTGTGGCAGTTATGCTTCTATGTGGCCGGTCTCTGGACTCCTTTATTGGGAGACCTGTCCAGTGCGTCCGGGAGGGAACTTGCGCACATTAGGGTTCGCGGGTGTGGCGTCCCTAGGTGTTGTGCAGCATTCTCTCCGTCTTCTGACATTCCCGTTAGTCTGTGGAATTTTCACGGGACAGCACCTTCCGGGCCACCGCTTCCTTGATTCGGGGTCAGCAGGGAAACTTTATCAGCCGGATCTGGTCTCCAAGTATCGTCTCCCGGTGACCCCTTTGCAGAAGAAAAACCCATGTAACGTCTCCTCTGTTAGTGGGCGATGCCTAAGGGATTGTGATTCGGTTCGGCACGGCGCCCTCTCTCTACAGCTTGGCGCTCTACACAAGGAAATCTGAAAAGCTGATGGTCCTGCCTCGCTCTGCCTATGAGATATCTGGGCCTTCATGGTTTCGCAACAGCAGCTCCGACCTTGGATGGAAACACGGGCGAAGGAAATTATCCGTTGGGGACCTGCGTTTGCCCAGTGCTGCCATACCGGTTCTCCGTTCTGCCTTCGGTCCGCTACTGTAAACTCTTCAAAACCTCTTCGGGTCTTCCCGCCCCGTACCAGGGACTTGGGGGGGCCGAGGTTTTTTCCGAAAAAAAAAAAAAACAGGCCGAACTCTACCTCGCACAGGCCGTTCGATTGACCATTGACATCTTCCTGGGGGACAATCCTCCCCGAGGAAGAGTCTACCCTCTTTTGTTCCCGGATGACTAAGGCTATGTCCGAATATATCCAAGAGAACCTCCGGTGGAAGGCGGATTCATTTCGTAAGTCCCTCTCGCCAGCGGGGGGGCTGGATTCTTCTTTGTAGAAAAGAAAGATGGTCTCTCCGACCAGTGTATACGATTACCGGGGACTTAAAATATTACTCTCCGAATCGATACCCCTGCCGCTGATCTCGGAACTGTTTCGATCGCTTGCGCGGTGCGAAGCTTTTTTCCAAGTTGGACCTACGAGGGGCTATAACTGATTCGTATTCGTGAAGGAGACGAGTGGAAACAGCCTTTAATACCAGAGATGGCCATTTTGAATACTTCGTCATGCCAATTTAGCCTCTGCAGACGACTCCAGCGGATGTTCCAGATTTTTGTTAATGAAATCTTCGTGACCTCCTTTTACGTCTGCGTGATTGTCTATCTTGACGATATCTTATCTTCTCCCCTGTACATGGAGGACTCCACGACTACACGTGCCAGGTACTCAGACGTCTCCGTGACCACCGGCTATACGCTAAACTAGAGAAATGACTCTTAGTCGCACTCGTTGCCCTTCCGGGTTTACATAGTTTCGGATCAAGGTCTCCAAATGGGAACCTAAAAGTTTCTGCGGTCCTTCAATGGCCCTCGACCTGTGGGTCTCCGCTACCACCCAACGATTTTTGGGTTTCGCAAAACTATTACAGACAATTCATTCCTCATTTCTCCACGCTCGTGGCCCCCGCTGGATGGCCCTCACAAAGAAAAATGCAAACTCCATATTCTTGGACAACGAGGCTCAAGCAAGCGTTTGACGCCCCTCTCAAATTTAGCCGATTAGCTTCTGCACCAGTGCTGACTCGCCCGGACCCACAACGCCACTTTATCCTCGAGGTAAGACGCCTCCTCGGTAGGTGCAGGAGGAAAACGCGGTTTCTCCTCCAGGAAGTCCCCCTCCGGAAAACACGTACTTGCGGTTCTTCTCCAGAACATTCTCCCCAGCCGAACAATAACGATACTATCGGAGAGATCGGGAATTGCTGGCAATTAATTGGCCCTGGAAGAATGGCGGCGGGCACCTGCGCAGGGCTGCCTGTCACCCCACGATATATTTACCGATCACAGAAATCTTCTCTCCTACAGTTCTGCCCAACGGCTGAATCCTCAGGCAAGCTAGGTGGTCACTTTTTTTGCCAGATTTGATTTTCTTCTTCATTTATCGACCGGCTGGCAAAAACATTAGAGAAGACGCCCTCTCTTGATCCTTGACACGGTGGGGCTGGAGCCGCCTCTGCAGCATATAATTCCTCCCGAACGCGTGTTCCTCACGGTGGCTCCGGTGGACCTTCGAAACCTGCCTCCGGGAAGTCCTATGTACGTCCTGCTATGCGGCCTCGTATTCCTGAAGTGGGGACATGCCTCGCGAAAAAGCTGGGCACCCTGGAGTCCCATAAGTCCAGAAACTAATCTCCCGGGGGTACTATTGGTGGCCATCTATCCACTGGGAAGTTAGGAGAGGACTTTGTCATGGCTGTGGACTCCTGGCCGGTAAAAAAGGTCCCTCGGCTCAGACCCGCGGGTCTGCTCCTGCCTCTCCCGAGGTGCAAGAAGACCTTGGTCGCATATTGCGATGGATTTTGATTACTGACCTCCAGCCTTCCTCTAGGTATACTCGGTCATCTGGGTAGTAGTCGACAGATTTTCGAAAATGGCCCAACTTTGTTCCTCTTGCCCGGGTTCCTCCGATTCCCAGTAGCCCAGCACTTCTTCAAATCACATCTTTCAGACTACATGGGCTCCGTTGCATATCGTCTCTGATAGGGGGGTCCAGTTCTGTATCAAAATTCTGGCGGGCCCTGTGTTGCTCAATTGCAGATTCAGATGGACTTCTCGCATTATCTTCCCCAATAAAACGGGCAGGTGGAGAGGGTCAGACCAATTGTAGGTATTATCTGCGACATTTTTGGTCGCTGCCAGGATTAACTGGTCAGACCTCCTCCCCTGGGCGGAAATTTTCCTATAATTCCTTAGATTCTGAATCCGCTGGCCTCACCTTTTTTTATTGTGTTTGGGCTGCATCCACGCCCACCTCTCCCTCATGGCCTCCTCGGGCGGTGTCATCCCTGCTGTGGATGCACAAGTTACGGGACTAAAGACAACTCTGGCAAGTTACTCGACAGGCCACTTTTAGGGCCTCCTCCGCACTAAAACTTCTGGGATAGGGCACCGGAGACCTCCTCCGTATTTAGCCGGGTTGAAGGGTTTGGCTATCGGCAAAAATACATTCCACTTCAAAAGTGCCCAGCTAACAAGTTTGGGGGCCTCAGGGGTTATTTCTGGGTCCGTTTGTAGTACTCCAGGCTGCGTAACCCGGTATCCCTTACAAGCTCGCTTGCCTCCCACTCTGCGTGTCCCGAACGACCTTCCATGTCTCGCTCCTCAAGCGCTGTGGGGGGCGAATCGCTTCTCACCGTAGATTGTCTTCGCCTTCTCCGGTGGCAAACTCTGATAAACATCTATGAGGTCAGGAGGTGCTGGCGCAGATGACAGTGAGAGGGGGAAGCGGTTCTTTCTCTTTTACTGGAAGGGGTTCGGGCCGGAGGAGCGGTTCTGGGAACCATGAGGCCAACCTGTCCCATGACCTTTCTCTCTAGGTTTCAAAAAGGAGGGGGGGAGGGGTGGACCTAAGGGGGGGGGGGGTACTGTCACGGGGGGTCGCTGGGGCTCTGCTGCCCCCCGCGGGCCGCAGGGGCTCGGTGCGGCGGTGCAGCTGCCCGCGTACACCCCCGCTCCTATGTCCCGGCCCCACGCCGCTCCCCTTACCCGTCCGCGTCCGGTGAACGCGGTCCCCGCCGTGTCCCTGCCGACGGGGCGCGTGCCCTGTTTGTTTTAGGCGCCCGCGAGGGTCGCGCCGGCTTCTAGATTTTAAAGGGACAGCGCCCCGATAATTGGTCAATTTATCAGGCGATGGTTCTAATTTAGCTGTACGCCCCCTTGCACTTCCTGCAGTCCGATGGTTTGATTTTAGAGTGTTTGGTTTGCCTTAGTGTCCGTATTGCTTACCCGTGTACCAGTCCGTCAGCCCATCGTTTCCAGAACTTGCCTGATTGCCGATGGCCCTTGAACCTTCCGCCAGCCTCTGACCATGAAAATCTGCTGCCTGCCCTGACCTTCTGCCCTGGTCCCCGACTAGCCTTGGATTACGATTTTGTACCACGCAGTACCCCCGGCAGCCTCCGCAAGCATGTCACGTCAGGGGTAACGACTGGGGTAGGTCTCACGCCGCGCAAGTCCATCCCGTTTGCGGCGGGCTCTGGTGGAACATACGGGGGGGATACTTAGATTCCAGTTCCCTGGCGTGGCTTAGGTATCATCGCTTGCGGGTCCAAGCAACTACACCCGTAACCGTTCCAGACACCCTAAAGAGAAAATAGTGAATTCTTCC
This sequence comes from Phyllomedusa bahiana, assembly GCA_025379985.1. NCBI lineage: Eukaryota > Metazoa > Chordata > Amphibia > Anura > Hylidae > Phyllomedusa > Phyllomedusa bahiana. Next base: position 9,089 of record JAODAL010028611.1, read on the forward strand.
AATTTGCTATTTTCCCTTCACGTGTCATGTTTTCTCGTTTAGCTTTAAAAATATATCAGGTGTGATATGGGGAGCTGCTGTGTTAAATTTGGGGCGCGACATGTATGATCGTGATATTGCGCTGGTTTTCAGGTGTTATTAATGTGCCTCACAGGTGCCGACTCCCGCTTGTCGGACGCACGGCAACAGGAAATGCGATGTTAGATGCAACCGTTGCCACTTTCGTATGAGCCTAACATGAAGGTGCATTGTTGGGGGGCGCGCTGTGGGTGTTCTGGGGCGGGATGCTACAGAACGTCTTACTTCGAGGCTTATAGGAAGCCTACGTCCGCAAATACATAGGTTTTTCATTGGTATCAATGCTAGCTAAATTGCGCATTTTTTTGCACTGATTTGGTGATGTATTGCGGACGTAAATAACGGTCCGTAAAATTTACGACCCAAAACTAAGCCATGGGAACATAGAAATCCTACTTGGAGGACGACAAAGTCCCAGGCAAGTCCTGTGCTGTGTGCTTATACTGTATATACTAAATAGAATACAAGGTGAAAGAAGCAAAAATACATTTTTGCTCTTCACTAAAATGCTTATTGATTTTCGCTGATTTACAGCCTGTCTCTAAAACTTAATTATTGTTAGGCGCATTTCCTTGATGCGCCTAAGTTCTACAATGCGCCTCACACACAAGGCGAGGCGGCAGGGAACTTTCCGCCAGCATTTATGAGTTGCACTTCGGGTGCCGACATAAATGAGTGTTGCAGCTTTTCACGAAAAATACCGTGAAAACAGGCGCCTCGACGTGCCGATCTTCATACATGTCGCCCTTGGGGTTATCACTCTCAAACTCTCTCATACTGGTCACTGGAAGTTCAACATGGCACCTCTCGGCAAAGAACACCCTGAAACTGAGCTGCAGCATGGTTGCCAGACCGACCGGAGTATAACAAGACAGGTAGCATCAGAACAAGAAACTGAGTGAAACATACTAAGCATCATATCCAGAGATTGACTTTTCAAAATAGACGTACGAGTGCTGCCATTATTGCTGCAGAGGTTAAAAGGGTGGGAGGTCAGCCTGTCAGTGCTCAGATCACACGCCGCCGCACACTGCATCAAATTGTTCTTCATGGCTGTTATCCCAGAAGGAGGCCTCTTCTAAAGATAATGCACAAGAAAGCCTGTAAGCAGTTTGCTGAAGACAAACAGACTAAGGACATGAATAAACTTCCAGATAGTGTCAAGCATGTTTAGCAGCCTTGATGAGGAGTTCAAAGACAAGTGTATATTGCCTACAGTCAAGCATGGTGGTGGGAGTGTCATGGTTTCGGGGTGCATGAGTGCTGCCAGCTGTGGGGAGCTACAGTTCATTGAGGGAACCATGAAGGCCAACATGTATTGTAACATCCTGAAGCAGAGCATGATCCCTACCTTCTGGACTACAGGGCAGTATTCCAACACAATAACAACTCCAAACACACCTACAAGATGACCACTGCCTTGCTCAAGAAAGTGAGGGTAAAGGTGCCCGACTGGTCTCCAGTATGTCTCTAGAACTAAACCCTAATGAGCATCTATGGGGCATCCTCAAACAGAAGGTGGAGGAGCGCAAGGTCTCTAACATCCACCAGCTCCGTGATGTCGTCATGGAGGAGTGAAAGAGGATTCCAGTGGCTGCAACCTGTGAAGCTCTAGTGAACTCCATGCCCAAGAGAGTTAAGGCAGTGCTGGAAAGTAATGGTGGCCACACAAGATATTGACACTTTGGGCACAATTTGTTCATTTTCACTCAGTAGTGTACTTACTTTTGTTGTCTGTAGTTTAGACATTGATGCCTGTGTATTGAGTTATTTTGAGGGCACACCAAATTTACACTGTTATACACGTTGTACACTACATTGTATCAAAGTGTCATATCTCCAGTATTGTCCCATTAAAAGATACAACATTTATAAAAATGTGAGTGGTGTACTCATTGCTCTATATATAGTTAATGGAGAAAGGCTGTATTGCAGAATTGAAACTTTGTAGTGAGATTGGTCAATAAAAGAACCCTTTTTTGACACTATGGGAGGAGTGCTGTGACTTTTTGCAGGATTGGTCTGCTAGCACCCAGTTTTTTCTCTATCTATCTATCTATCTATCTATCTATCTATCTAGCCTTACAAAAGTATTTGGCCCTGTTGAACTTTTCAACCTTTTGCCACATTTCAAACTTCAAACATAAAGATATAAAATCTTAATTTTTTTCTGAAGAATCAACAACTAGTGGGACAAAATTGTGAAGTGGAACGAAATTTATTGGATATTTTAAACTTTTTAAAAAATAAAAAACTAAAAGTGGGGCGTGCAATATTATTTGGCCCGTTTACTTTCAGTGTAGCAAACTCACTCCAGAAGTTCAGTGAGGATCTCTGAATGATCCAATGTTGTCCTAAATGATGATGATAAATATCCACCTGTGTGTAATCAAGTCTCTGTATAAATGCACCTGCTCTGTGATAGTCTCCAGATTCTGTTTAAAGCGCAGAGAGCATCATGAAGACCAAGGAACACACCAGGCTGGTCTGTGATACTGTTGTGGAGAAGTTTAAAGCCGGATTTGGATACAAAAAGATCTCCTAAACTTTAAACATCCCAAGGAGCACTGTGCAAGCGATCATATTGAAATGGAAGGAGTATCAGACCACTGCAAATCTACCAAGAACCGGCCTTCCCTCTAAACTTTCATCTCAAACAAGGAGAAGACTGATCAGAGATGCAGCCAAGAGGCCCATGATCACTCTGTATCGACTGCAGAGATCTACAGCTGAGGTGGGAGAGTCTGTCCATAAGACAACTATCAGTCGTACACTGCACAAATCTGGCCTTTATGAAAGAGTGGCAAGAACAAAGTCATTTGTCAGAGATATGCAAAAAAAGTCTCGTTTAAAGTTTGCCACAAGCTACCTGGGAGACACCAAACATGTGGAAGAAGGTGCTCTTCTCAGATGAAACCAAAATCGAACTTTTTGGCCACAATGCAAAACGATATGTTTGGTGTTAAAGCAACACAGCTCATCACCCTGAACGCACCATCCCCACTGTCAAACATGGCGGTGGCAGCATCATGGTTTGGGCCTGTGTTTCTTCAGCAGGGACAGGGAAGATGGTTAAAATTGATGGGAAGATGGATGGAGCCAAATACAGGACCATTCTGGAAGAAAACCTGTTGGAGTCTGCAAAAGACCTGAGACTGACACGGAGATTTATCTTCCAACAAGACAATGATCCCAAACATAAAGCAAAATCTACAATGGAAGGTTCACAAATAAACATATCCAGGTGTTTGAATGGCCAAGTCACAGTCCAGACCTGAATCCAATCGAGAATCTGTGGAAAGAGCTGAAAACTGCTGTTCACAAACGCTCTCCATCCAACCTCACTGAGCTCCAGTGTTTTCTAAGGAAGAATGGGCAAGAATTTCAGTCTCTCGATGTGTAAAACTGATAGAGACATACCTCAAGCGACCTGCAGCTGTAATTGTAGCAAAAGGTGGCGCTACAAATTATTAACTTAAAGGAGTGTTATAGTTTGAGCTGCTCGTGCTGTTCAGCTAATTTTCTCAGATTGAGTTTGAAATCCAGGGGCGTGTCTCTCCTGTCAGCAGGCATCTCTCCTCCCAGGAGGCGTGTCTGTCCTCACTGAAGAACTGGGACATCATTTTGTTTGAAGCAGGGGATGCAGAAGGTTGTCTGGATATAACAGCTCTGTAGCCCTCTGCCTGCTTATGTCTGCAGCCTTGAGGCTCCAAACTCCAGCAAGCACCTGTCATATGTCTTAGTTTACACACAATTGAAAGCCAGCAGCTGTTACTTCTAGTGGTGTTCATCCAAATTGTACTGACAACAGGCAGAGATCTTTACTCAACTACAAATGTCAGCTTCAAGTAAAGATCTCTGCTTGCTGTCAATGACATGTGAGTGAAAACACTGGGGGGAGAAGCAAATCAGCTTTGAGAGAAGGCCCTGCTCAGCTTGTAACTAACTTGGGCTGGTGGTGCAGAGGTAGAGCAGTGGTAGACTATTGCTTTTACAACGAAGGGGTTTGGCGTTCTAGTCCCTCACAGGGTATATTTTTTTTTCCCCTAAATTCTACACACATGTAGAGAGACCTAAAATATATATGTTAATCTCTATAATGATATATATACACATACATAGCTCCCCTATATCATGTCTCATCCCCCAGAATATATGCATTGTATCACATATGTTGGAAGTGCTTGTTTGACTGCAAGGATAGGACACTATATAGGGAGCTTTGTGTGTGTATATGATATAAAATTATAGATGTCTAACACATTTATTTTCATATCTTATACATATGTGTACAATTTATAAAAGAAAAAAAAAAACTACTGATGGGGTTTGAACTCCTGACCTCTGTCTTGCAGACATGATCACCTAAGCACTGCACTACACAAGCAGCTTATACAGACACAGTATTGAATCCTTATGTTATACACTACAGGTGATGACGTCATAAGGAGGCGGGGCTTGCATTCGATCTGAGGAACAGAACACCTTCTTTTCCAAGTAGCAGCTTAAGGACTGGATCTGTGAGGAGGTTAATTAACCTCTTGGCAAAAGCCCCTTAAACAGCCAGTAATTGCCCAGAACATTGACCCTAAAGCTGGGAGATGTACATAGAGCCAGCAGACCTTGGTTTCACTATTGATTTTAACAGCTCAGAGGGGAGTAAACACAGAGTGTGCAGGCAGCCAATCACAGCGCAGGGGGCGTGGTGGGGGTGTTTCCTGTCTAGGGGCGTATCCCAACAGGCTGAATGAAATGTCAGCCAGCCAATCACAGTGCAGGGGCGTGTCTAGGGTGCGAGAATCGAACAGGGGGCGTTCAGACCAGCAACAGCAGAAAGAGAAGACATTTAAAGAGAAGCTCATATCTGCTAAACCAAGTGACAGAGGTAATGCAACCCAATTACAAAAGTGCTTATTTTTACTGTCCCCATAATCTGAGACATGATCTTTGTAACGATAAAACCCCTTTAAGGGGGCCGAATAATTCTGCCCGCCCCACTTTTTTTTTTCACAAAAGTTTAAAATATCCAATAAATTTTATTCCACTTCACAATTGTGTCACACTTGTTGTTGATTCTTCACAAAAAAAAAAATAAAATTTTATATCTTTATGTTTGAAGCCTGAAATTTACTCTATCTACCTATCCAAAAAAAAAATAGAACACCACAGCAGCAAAATATAGGAAAAATAGAAAAAAGTGTAGTGCCAGCAATGTTGAACCTGGACTAAGGCTCAAAACTTAAACATCCATAGAAAAAAATTGCAGCACTCATCCAGGTAACGGTGCTCACAAAAAGTTAGGGATATTTAGCTTTTGGTGGAAATTTCAGGATGAACAGAAAATGTTTTCAATGCACCAGCTGTTTAAGGTTTCAGTACTTTTTGCACAACTTGTTCATCTCTGACATGGAGCTTAACAGCAAAATTCCCAAAAGGTGTTTGATCCCTGAATCACCCAATAATTTTAGGGGTCAATTTGAATTGGGATTTAAAAAGTCCTCCTTATCATACTTTTCACATTTTGACATCAAGAGACCAAAGACAATTCCTTACAATTGATCAACATTACCTCACTTTTGTGAGACTTCAAGCAGGATGCTCTCAGACAGAGGTAGCCATTAAAGAGAACCTGTCACATAGGTTATGCTCCCCTTGCTGAGGACAGCACAAGCTAGTGACAGACATGCTGTTCCCAGCGCTGTGCCCCTTATTCTGTAAGATGCTGTAGTTTTAGAGCATTTACCCCTCAAATATTATTCATGAGTAGGTGTTAGCCCCGCCCACCAAATTCTATCCCCGCCCACTGACAGTTATTCACATGTTTCTGCCTATTCAAAGTAATAGGTTTATCAGTTGAGGTGGGCGGGGATAGCATCAGGTGGGCTGGGTTTGAAAAAAACTGACTCTTCGAATGACTCTTCTGGCTGAAAACTGCAGATTTGAGCATTAAGTACCCGAAAACTACAGCATCTTACAGAATAAGGGACATAGCGCTGGAAACAGCAGGTCTGACACTAGCTTGTTCTGTCCTCAGCAAAGGGGGCATAACCTATGTGACAGGTTCTCTTTAAACTTAGAGTGTCACAGAGTGTCATCAGGTTGCAACAGAGATACAGAGAGGCTGGAAGAGTCACTGAAAGAGAAAGAAGTGGATGTCCTTTGGCTATACCACACACTGGTGACTGCTTCATTGTAAACAATTCCCTGCGGAAGTGAATGATAAAATGCCGCACAACTCCAAGTAAGTTTAAGAGGAGGTGAGGGGCCCAAGAATTGGACATAAAGATAATTGTAACTGTTTAACCCCAAAAAATGGTTGAATGCTAGATGACCCAAAGGGAAACCTGACCGGGGCTAAATGCATAGGGGCCCCCTTCCCACGGCCCCGCCTTTTAATTCGCTCAGAGTAATTAAAACTTTCCATCAATAAAAAAGGCCTTTAGGACACGGGTTCCCCTTTCCAGCATAGGGGGCCCCTTCCCCCAATCAAGATGTTTGACCCTTTAGCCTGGTTGTGGTTATTCTTTTAGACCCCAGACCACGTTTGGGGGAAAAAAAAGGGAAAAATTGGCCAAAAAGTTTTTTTAAAACAGGAGGGAGTAACCTACGCACCTCCTAGGGTTTTTTCATACCTGTTTTTTCAAGCTTTTTTTTGGATCAAATTAAAAAAGGGGGAATTTATTCCCCACAGTAAAACAAATTTTTCCCCCAACCCCACCTCCCTGAAGGGGAAAGTTTACTGGACTAAGACATGGACTATTAAGAAATTGAAAAGGAACATTGTTCAAGAAACAGCGGGCAGTGAAAATCTTAAATTTTCCCGAATTTTTTCTGAAATTTTGGGAAAATACACAGGTTCGAAAGCTTAAAGAGGAAAAACTTCCAGCAGTTTTGATGTTTTTTTTGCTTCTCATTGAGCTGGGTTTCCCCCTTAAATTTTTGGGACCCCTATTTATTTCTATAAAAAAGGACTAAAAAAGGTTTTCCAGACACTAATATCTTTGAGATAAAAATTTTTGGGAAATGCAGGGAAAATAGCTTCCAAACAAAGCATATGGATTTGGGAGAAATACTTTTGAAATTAAGATTTTTTCCCAAAATTGGAAAGAGAAAGGGGTTAAGTTTTTCTGTTTATTTTTTCGAAAAACACTCTCCAAGAGCTGAAAAAAGAATAATTAGCATTTTAAGATGGCAACTTGATACAGGAAGAAGCACTATGATCTTTTTTTAAGTCAATACACTAAAGTAATAAAAGTAATCCAAACACTAAGAAATTTACGGCCTTTGAAAAAATTTCTAAATAATGAAAAAATAGAGGTTTTCCTTTTTAAAAATCCCAAAATTTCCCCAACAAAAAAGGGGTTAAAAAGAATATTACAATTTCAGTAAATTTAATTGTTTTGGGAAATTGACACCATTTCCTTGCTGCTCTCCCCTTTAAGGCAGCCCACACTTCCCCCCAAAATCCCCAGGCCGGGTGGGGGGAGTCCTCTTTCTTTTCCCCCAAAACTGAAACCTACCAGGAATCCCCCCTTAAAAATTTCCCTATTTTTCCCCTCCTTTGAAAAGGAAAATGGCCGAAAAGTTTTGAGGGTGGGGCCCTCAAAGTTGGGGTTTTGTGTATACCCCCTCCCTTTTTTCCCGGATCATTTTGCTGCATAGTTTCCCTCTTTTCCCCTCTTTTCTGAAATCCCCACCTTCTTCATGGGTATTTGATGAGCGATTACTTTTACTTTCTAAAGGGGGGCCGAAATTCATTCGGCAAAAAATAAAGGGACGATTTCCATAGTCGATAATAGTTTAATGCCGATGCCCATTAAAGTCTATGGGGAGAAAAAAAACCCCTTTCATTTTTTAAAACCCCAAACGGGGGTTTGGAGAAGGGGAATTTAACATCCACAACAGTAAAAAGGATACGTTCTCATCTTAGGCAAACACCCTTGGGTTAAAAAAACCCCACAAAAAAAAAGTCACAGACCATTCAAATCCCTGCCCTTGTCCCAAAAAGCTTTCCCCTTAAAAAATCGGGCATAAACCCACAAATTAAAAACCGCCAGAAGGAAGATTTTTTGGGAACCCAACCTCATTTTACTTAAAAATACATTTAATACCCCTGCCCGGGAAAGGAAAGCATGAGCCCCAAAACCTGCATAAACCCCCAAACTTTTAAAAAATGCCAAAAAAAGGGAGTCTTTAAAACCCCCCCCAATTTTAGTTTAAATGGACATTGATTTTTCCCTGCCCGGGGGCCACAGCATAAACCCCAAAACCTCCCTTTACCCCAAAAATTAAAAAAATCCCGGAAAAAGGAGTCTTTAAAACCCCCAAATTTTGTTTCAACGGACATTGAATATACTGTCCTGGGCCACAGCATGGGGCCCAAAAACCCTGTTTGATCCACAATAAACAAAGGGGCACAATGCTATTTTGTACGGGTAAATGTTTTTTAGAATTTTTTTTTGGTAATGACATTTGTTTCCCAAAATTTTAAATTTAAAGGGAAATTTTTTATTTATAGTTTTACTTTAAATTATCTTTTTGGGTTTTTTTTTCCCAAGTGTGGTTTTAACATACAAATACCCCCCCCCCCTGCATTTTTTAAAAGGGAAATTTTTTACATTTTATAGATTTTTTAAATTTCCCTTCCACCCCCCAAAAGTAAAAAAAAATGCCCCTAAAAACCCCCAAAACACTTTTTTAGTTGAAAGGGCTTTTGGCCCCCTTTCTTTTTGAACTGATTCAGCCAATCAATTAAAAATGATTTCTTTTTTTCCCCAAACCCTTTTTTTCTTTGGGTTTTGGGCCCATACTCCCCCCTTGGAGATAAAATGATGGGGCCCCCCATGGGTGATTTCCAGCCCCGAAAAATTTTAAAAGCCTCAAATTGTGCAATTTGTGCCCACCCCTAAACCCCTTTTTGACACTACTTAACCTCACAGAAATCCCCTTTTTCAAAATCTGTTTTTTTTTAGAGAAATTTGAAGCTCTCCGTTTCCCCCCCTTAAGGGTTGAGGGGCCCATTTAAACCGTCAGCCCCTTTTAAAAACCCGGAGGCCCCCAGCTGCCAACTTACTTTGGGGGGCTTTGGGGAGAGACCGGCAAGCACCCGCCATCTTTTAAAAAACGCATTTTTTCAGCAGCCAGGGGGGAAAGTTACAGGGGGGGGCGGGGGAGAGCCAGGTGGCCTTTCCTTTAAACTTTTAAAACAACTTTTTAAAAATGCCCTTAGAGGGCAGAAAACGAAAACAGTAAAGCGAAGCAAATGGGGAAATTTGTGAGGTAAGCCTCCCCCTTTCCTCAGTAACATTTCAAGACCTGGGTGGGCGCTTCCCCCTCCGTATGAGTGCCCCAAAATTGGGAGCTCACGGGGGAAATACTGGGGGGAAAACGCTCCTGTTCCACGCGGGTTTCCCTTTTTTCTTGGCATTCTTTTTCCTTTTTACTCAAGGGGGCTGGGGGAAAAATTGTCTCTTTTACTTTGTTCTCGCCCCGTCCCCCATACAAATGTCCTCTGAAAACCCAAACATTGGTCAATTTTTCCCCTGTACCCCCCCTTTTGTAAAATTCAGGGAAAATTTTTTTAACAGCTTTTTTGTAAATCCCAATTTTTTTAGTATTTTAAAATTCTAGAAAAAAAACTTTTTAAAAAAATTAGGATGGAACCCACCATGCCCTTTTTTTTCCTCTTTTTTTATTGTTTTTAAAATAGGTTGTCTCAATAAAGGGATTCTACTTTTTAAAAAGATCTTCCCAAAAAAAAAGTCATTTTGCAATATGTTTTTTTTTAACATTGTCCTCCCTTTTCCCTTTTTTAAAAAGGGCACCTCCCCCTTAAAGCCACCTTGACAATTGTGAAAAACCCAAATGCCCTGTTAAAAAAAATTTTTTTTTTTTTTTTATAATAGGACCTGTAGTATAGCTCCCATGCCCCAAAAGCAAAATCCCCCCAAAAAATTAAAAACTTTTCCCCTTGAGCCCTTTTGACTTTTGGGTGAAAAACAAATGTCTATTAAAAACAACATTTTTTAGAATGGGAAATTTTTAAGTATTGCTCCCTTTCAAAGGCTTTCCCCAAAAAAATTTTAAAAAAAAATGACTTTCACCCACTTTTTAAAAAATTTTTGAGGAAAACTTGACCCCAAAAAAAATTTGCAATGGGGAAAAATTTCAAAAGATGAATTTGGGGTAAATGGAATTTGGGTTTTGTCATAAAACCTTGGTGTCTTTTACGGGTCTCCTCCCCAGAAAAAATGAACTTTTGGGGGAACTGATTTTTAAAAAATTGCAGTAAGTTAAATTTTAAAAAAAAAATTTTAAAAGGATTTTTCTGTTTAAGAAAAAGGGGAAGTAGACCCGGAAAAATAATCGGTGCCCCTCGGCAACGGGGCCACAACATCATCAGAAAACCTTTTGGCTGATTCTTCTTGATGAAATTCATACGATCCACATTATTTTTGGGGAAAAAGCCGGATGCGTTTGTCTGTAAAAACTACCCCACTGTGCAAAAGGGTTTCCGTTAAGAAATGACGCGGGCTGTGGGCAGGAAAACACCTCTATGGTGGCGAGCGAGCTGGGGCCCATTCGCCCTTTTGGGATACCCAGAAGTCTAGGGGGTTTCCAACACATCCCAAAAACTTTGGGTTTTTTTGAGACGCAGATAGCCCCTTTGAAACCATGATTTTAAAGCTGGTCTCGTGTTTTGGATGGGGTCCCCTGAAATTGCATGCGTTGGTGATTTTGGTAAAAAAAGTTTCCCAAGGTCCCCCATTATTTCTCCCACCTTGCCTGCTGCGCCGTTTACGGCTACTTGGCCCTCAACTGCGCACGTCGTGAGGGTTTTTTCCCAAACCGTGCCTTTAAAAGAAAAATAAAATCGACGCAACGGGAGGGCCTCCATTTAAATCAATCAGCAAGGTCCCCCATTTCCTGCATTTTACCTCCTTTTGGTTGGGGGGAAAGGGGAAAGGGTGTGTTTTTTGGGTTTTTGTCCCGGGGATCCAGGGGGGGTGGCCCCCCAAAACCTTTTTGTTCATTTGATGGCCTTTTTTTGGAGGATAAATGTTGGAGGAAATGGAGACCCAAGCACCATGTAAAGAGAGGGCCTTGATTTCCCCAGCCTCTGGGTCGGGGGAACTAGAAAACCCTGATTTTTCCCTTTTTTCCTCCTCCCCCTCAAATTCGGGCCAACCTCTTTCCAAGGCAGGGACGTGGGTAAGGGTCGGTTCCCTAGGAATACCTCCTCCCCCGCTTCCCCCCGGGCCAAAGGTTTTAAACACGGGCCTGACTTGCCTAAAGTTTGATGAACCCTGAACCCTGATGTGCCCCTTGCACTAGTCCTGGACCCCGAAAACTGCCAAATGAAGACTGATGAAAATTGAGAAATTTGTGGGGCCCTTTTGTGGATTCGACGGAGAGAAAGGCCTGTGTCCGCATCTGTGTCCTTTCTCTTCTCCGTCGCTGGGGGGGACCTGATGTTTCAGATTTTTCCAAAACGATCTTTTTCCAAAACCAAGATCCCAAACAAGGGGCTTTGTGACAAGGGCATCGCCGCACTGACCTTTTTGGGGGCTTCTTCAAAACTGTAAAGGATGGGGCAGACCTCTTTCACCTGCCTCCCCCGGTGGTCAACACCCCGAGGTCCCACCGCTGTTGGGTCGGGCCCAAATGTTTTCACTTCGTACTGCGTAATGGCATTGTGCTGCTCCTCCCAAAGGGCTGGAGCATGGGGGAGGGGGGAAACCCCCAGCGTGTTGCCACGTCAAAATGAGACGGTTGACGGGGAGGCCGAGGTGACGCTGCAACCAGCCAAAGGGGGCGAAGCAGGGTCGAACGGCGGAAAAATGCGAAAATCAGACCTCGAGCCTTCTTAGGAGGGAGGGCCCGACCCCCGGTTTGCCAAATTTAGAAATTTTGGACTAAGAGGTTCCTGGGCAGTCCCCCGGGAAGAGATTTCCCCCAACCTCTGTCTTAAGGGGGGCCAGCATTATTTTGCCCCTTATCGTACAAATCCTTGGCCCGGTTTCAAGGTTCCCTTTTTTTTAAACCCCCCCCGCCACGCTCGGGTTTCCCTTGCGGAGAGCCGTCCAAAGCTCCTGACCTGGGTGTGGACGGTTCCGACTATTAAAACAACACGGGGCCCGGTTTTTTCTTTGGGGCCCCCCAGGGAACCCAAGGGTCTTGGGGGAAAGACCCTGCACCAAACCCCGCGGATTTTTTGGGAAAACGTGCGCCGAGCCCGAGAGCCCCCGTCCACGACCAGAGACTCCACCCCGCTCAACCCGTGAGCTGTCAAGAGCGGCCTTGGCCTTTTTAATTGTCCATGGCGGTGGTGAGAAAGGAAATTTTCCGGACACAATGCCGGGCAACCGCTTGAAATTTTAGATGACACGTGGCTGGCCAGGGCAGGGGACGGTTTTTTTTGGCAAAGAAATTTCCTGCTCGGCATCTGGTATTGGGGGGGAGGCAAGGGCCATGACGTGGCGGGGAAACCCCTCTGGTTTCCCCAGACGGGAAAAGGGAAAATTTCCCAAAAACCAAAAGCCGGGGAATGGGCCCACATTCAGGATTTTGGCTTTGGGATGGTTTGGGGGGTTTAAAATGTTTCTTCTCCTCCCATACCTGGAAGGGCAGAAAACTGGCCTTTTAATGGCCCCTTTAACCCCTTTTGGGGCAGGTCGTCAAACTGGCGGAAGGAGAAGGGGTTTGAATGGGTCTCTGGTGCTGCTGGTGGTACTCGGGCGACGGTGGAGGGGGTTTAAGCGGGGAAAATGATCCCCATTTATGACTCTGAGAGACATTTGGGGGCTGAGGAAAGCTTTGGGGTTGGGGGAAAGGGGAAAGGGGTGCGGGACAGAGGGGTGACACGGTTGGGGGCCCGGGGGCGGTTTGGCCTTTTTTTTCCCTGTTTCCTCCATTTTAACTCATGCATTCGTGCATGGGGACTAGACATGTGTGTGGGGGGTGGTTAAACACCTAAGATTCTTTCCCTTTCTTTTGCGTTTTTTGGCAAAGGGGGGCTTTGACATCCCTGGGGGGAAAACAGAGGCTTGGTTTAAAGAAGGCCCAGGTTGGGGAGGTCCTGGACCTTTTTGACGGCGATAAGCGAGGACGGGGGGCCCCTGACCGTGGCTGGCGGGGAAACATATCCCGCGGACCCTTTTCCCCCCCCCGCCCCCCCTTTTTTTAGGGGGACCCGTATTGACCAATACCCCCCCTGTCTTCCTCCCCGCAGTGAGGGAAAAGGGTCGCAAGCAAATTCTGCGGAAAAAAAACCAAAGATGGATCCGCAATGTCGTCTTTAACCCATCATTCCCTCAACAAACACAAAGGGGACTTTGGCGTCCTTGGCCCTTTTGAAACCAGAACTGCGGGGGTACAAGAAGGGGGACTGCAAGGTGTTGCCCAAACCCCCTGGGGATTTTTGCCCTTGACCGGGTTTCCTTAAACTTCCCCTGATTCAAACAGTAACTGGGCGTCAGAGCAGAGAAAATATCCTCTTTGGCCCCCTTTATCTTTTAAAAAATGCCCCTTTTTACCCCCAAACCCCATTTTGTCATAAAAAAGGGGCTTCAGAAAAAGGGGTTATCCCCAGTGGTGGTTACAAAGAGTTTAAATTTGGGCTTTTCCCTTTTTCTTCCCTGTTGGACGGATGGTGATGATGCTGATGACGACATTTGTGGCCCCCGATGGGGGGGCGAGGATGTAAGACTGCGGATGCAGGTTTTCCCTTAAACCCCTGAAGAACAGATTGGGGCGCTGTTTGTTATGAAAATTCACGGGCCCTTTACCCAAACGAATTTACCCCGGGCCCGACCCCGGGCCCCGCAAATTTACGATCCCCTGGCTTGCTTTTTGTCCCCCAGCACGGGAAAAAGCACCCTTTTCCCCGTACCTTACCCCCCATGTCCTCCCCCCCCTTTGCTCGCTTTCCCCCTGAATTTCGCTCCATGTTCAGAAAGATAATAATTTTTGAAGGAAAGGAAGATTTTTTTAAAATCTCTTATTAAAAGAAAGGGAAATCACAGCAAATTTTCAAAATCTCGCAAATTTAAAACAAAAATTTCTGGGTTGGGAAATTTTTAAGTGCTAGGAAACCCCCTATAAACAAAGCTTGACTTACCAAAAATGAAAAAAACACCCTTTTTGAAAATGAAAACGGATAATAAACGGTTTTTTTTGGAAACCCATCAATTCCCCCTGTGGTGACTACAAAATTGCTGTAATTTAAATTTAAATGCAAAAATTTGCTCTATCAACAAAACTTGACTGACCAAAAGTGAAAAAAAAACACCTGTCTGAAATGATTTTTGGATAATAAACGGTAAATTTTTTGGCCCCCTAACAATTCCCCCTGTGGTGGAAATAAAAAATTGCTTTTATTTAAAAAAAACTGCAAAATAGCTCCATCAACAAAACTTGAAATTTACCAAAAAATGAAAAAAACAACATGTTTTGAAATTAAAAAAGGATAATAAAAAAGGATTTTGGGGACCTATCAGTACACCTGTGGTGATTTCAAAAATTTTTTTTGGAAATTTAAATTTAAAATCAAGGTTTGGGTCTATCAACAAAGCTGGCCTGCGCCAAAATTTTTTAAAAAAAAAGAACCCAAATGTAAACGGGGTAAAAAAAGGTATTTTTTGGGACCTTTTCAACCTGTTTTGGGCTACAAAAATTTTGGGTTCCAAAATTTATAACGCCCAAAGGGGGTATATCAACAAAGCTTTACTGGGGCAAAATTGAAAAAAAAACACCTATTTTGAAATTTAAAACTGATAATAAAAGTAGGTTTTTTTTTTTTCACCTAACAAATTGGGCCCCAGTTACTAGAAAAGATCTGTATCCTAAAATTCAGGGAAGCAATTTTTAAAAAAAGTTTTGGCTGAAAATTCCATTTTCCTTTAAAAGAGCTTGTCTGTGGGTTTGCCCACGGGCCCCCCCCTCCCCCCCTCATGACTTTTCAGCGGGAGAAGGTCCTTTTAAAAATTCCCCTGCCTAACTACCTAAAATCTGCAAAACTCTTAACTAACTAAGTTCTAAGGATCACAGCTAAAAGTAGAGCTGTCTCTGTGAAAAAATAGAATAATTTCACCGAGCTGTTTGCTGAGCTGTTTGGACAGAGGCAGAGCGCACGTCCTACTGCTATGAGACGCTGACACACACTGATCATGACGGAAGGGCTGTTCTATGTAAAACGAGGTAAATGTGATTTTTCCAGCCATCGCAACCATACCATCCAGTCATGAGTCGCACACACATCTCACCTGCTCTATTCTGTAAGCTGATTTGCTGGCCGCCAAAATGACAGGAAGCGCCGAAAATGGCACGATATTAATAGATTATGCACAGATTTTAAACTAAATTATTGCGTGATCGACAAAATCCGATCAACGTAAATACCGTGCCGATTTAAACTTTGTCGATAATAATCGCTCAACACTAATCATGGATGATTTCAACATCTTCATTGATAACCCCGTGTCTCCTTCCACCTCTCAGTTCCTTTCACTAACTTTTCTCCTGGCCTCTCGCAATTTACAGACTCTGCCACCCACAAATATGGTAACTCTCTTGATCTAGTCTTCTGTCGTCTCTCATCAATTTCTAACCTCACTAACTTTCCTTATGCACTTTCTGATCATAACCTTATCTATTTCACTATCACTGGACAATTCAGAAATATCAACTCTATTAACACTCAGGAACTCATAGACACTGTACAGTCCTCACTGCCCCCAATATCCTCCATCTCCTGTCCTAACCTGACTGTCAAACAATACAACAAAATTCTCTCAACCACCCTGAACATATTAGCACCACCAGAGTCAGACGCCGGCAGCCTTGGCACACGCCTCACAATTGCTTTCTGCAGCGATGCTCCAGGTGTGCTGAGCGTCTGTGGAGAATGTTAAAGTTACCTGCAGACTTTCTCCACTATAAATTCATGCTCAGGACTTAACACTGACCTGCATTGTACCACACAAGATTATTTCACCTTCCTCATCTCAACATTACACAACAACCCAAAAGGATTGTTTGACACTTTCCACTCCCTCCTCAGGCCTAAAACTCAGGTCCCGGTCACTGACCTCTGTGCTGAAGACCTGGCCACTCACTTCAAAGACAAAATTGACAATATCTGGCAAAGCATTGCATCTCAAACCTCAAGTAATACCCATCTTGTCCGTCCCAGCATGTCCTCTAGTCTGCTCTCAGCCCTTGAACTGATGACAGAGGAGGAAGTATCCAGGCTTCTCCTGTCTGATCGCCCCACCACCTGCTTTAGTGATCCCATTCCCTCTCACCTTGTCCAGTCCATTTATCCAGCTGTCCTCTCTTACCTAACTGCAATCTTTAACCTCTCTCTCTTTCTCTCTCTCTACTGGGAGCTTTCCATCTTAGTTTAAACATGCTGCTATAACCCCTTTACTAAAAAAGCCCGCTCTGGACCCATCCTGTGCTGCCAACTACCGACCAGTCTCTAATGCCCTTCATCTCTAAACTCCTGGAAAGCTTGGTCTAATCTCACTTAATTTCTCTGCTAACTCTCTTCTCGAACCTTTACAATACGGTTTCCGCACTTTACGCTCCACAGAAACTGCTCTAGCTAAAGTCTTAAATGATCTCCTCACTGCTAACTCTCAGGGCAAAGACGTGTCGTTGGTTCTTCTGGATCTCTGCAGCATTTGACACTGTTGGTCACCATCTTCTCCTGCATGCTCCGTGCCATTGGCATATAGGACATCGCTTTCTCTTGGTTCTCATCCTACCTCTCTGACTGCTCCTTCAGTGTCTCATTTGCAGGTTCTACCTCCTCTCCTCTCCCTCTTGCTGTTGGGCTTCCTCAGGAATCGGTTCTTGGTCCTCTCCTCTTTTCACTCTACACAGCCCCCACTGGCCAAACAATCAGCAGATTTAGCTTTCAGTACCATCTCTACGCTGATGATACCCAATTGTACAACTCTTCCCGAAACATCACTCCTGCCCTGCTACAAAACACCAGTGACTGTCTCTCTGCTGACTCTTAACATCATGTCCTCTCTATTTCAAACTACACCTCACTAAAACTGAACTTCTTGTCTTTCTGCCATCTACTAAACCAAATCCCATCCGCTATTTCCCTCTCAGTGTGTGGCACCACCATAACTCCAAGGCAGCAGGCCCGCTGTCTTTGGGTTATACTAGACTGTGAACTGTCCTTCATCTCCTATATCCAATCCCTTGCCTGCTCCCTTCACCTCAAGAACATCTCCAGAATCCGTCTGTTTCTCACTATGGAAACAACTCAGATTCTCATTATGGCTCTTATTCTCTCTCATCTTGACTACTATAAGTCTTTGCTTATCGGTCTGCCACTCTGCAAACTCTCCCCTCTACAATCTGTGCTGAATACAGCAGCCAGGCTCATCTTTCTTTCCAGCAGCTAAACTAATACCTCTACAATGTGTCAGTCACTGCACTCGTTGCCCATTCAGTACAGGATACAATATAAACTCATCACTCTCACCCATAAAGCTCTCCACAGCGCTGCACCCCTCTACATCTCCTCCCTCATATCTGTCTATCACTTTACCCGCTCTACTGCGGATATCAAGCTACAAACAGGGCCGTCTTTCCCACTGGCAGTAGGCGTTGCCCTGGGGTCCCCATGAACTCATGGGGCCCTCACAGGCAGCTTGCCCGGTGGAGCGACAGCCACTGCAGCGGATCCGGACAGCACGTTGGTGTCCAGGCCGCCGGACCCGCAGCGTCTGTAAACGCGAGGAGGTGATCTACTCCTGCGCCACTGTATTTCCTAGGCCAGAAGCCCGCAGGCTACAGTGGGGGCTCATTACCTACAGTGGGGGCTGTAACATGAGGGCTTATTACCTATAGTGGGGGCTCTAACATGGGGGCTCATTATCTACAGTGGGGGCTTATTACCTACCGTGGGGGCTATAACATGGAGGCTCATTATCTACAGAGGGGGCTCATTATCTACAGTGGGGGCTCTAACATGTGGGGGATTATTACCTACAGTGGGGGCTCTAACATGGGGGATTATTATCTACAGTGGGGGCTCTAACATGGAGGATTATTATCTACCGTGGGGGCTCTAACATGGGGGATTATTATCTACAGGGGGAATATTAACTACAGAGGGGACTATAATCTATGTGCGGTGGGGGTGGGATGGGGTGGTCTCTAATACAGAGTTTGGACAACTATATAAACTGGGTATCT
Source organism: Phyllomedusa bahiana (assembly GCA_025379985.1). Lineage (NCBI taxonomy): Eukaryota > Metazoa > Chordata > Amphibia > Anura > Hylidae > Phyllomedusa > Phyllomedusa bahiana. Next base: position 27,389 of record JAODAL010028611.1, read on the forward strand.
GCATAATTGTGTTGATCCACAGAGTAAAAATAACATGTCACCTATACTACACAGTAAGCACTGTTAAAAATAAAAACAGGATTGCAGTATTTTCTTCACGCTGTCTTCAAAAAAACGGATTTAAAAATTATCAAAAGGCCTTGTCCCCCCAAAAATGATACCAATAAAAATGTCAACTCATCCTGCAAAACTCAAGTCACTACACAGCACTATACCCCAAAAAATAAAAAAAGGTGTTTTTATTGTGTAAAAGCTTTAAAACATAAAGTATGCAAATTGGGTATCGCTGTAATCGTATTGGCCTGATGAGAAAAGCTAGCATCTCATTTATACTGCATGGTGACCATTCTAAAAATAAAAAAAACACTACCAGGATTGCTGTATTTAGTTTAAAATGCTAAGTGATCAAAGCATCATATGAACCCCATAATGATGCCAATGAAAATGTCATCTCCTCCCACAAAAAAGCCCGTAGTCTACTCCACATACAGAAAAATAGTTATGGCTATGAGACTATGATGACATAAAAAAACGCATTTTTTTATAAACAGATTTCTATTGTGTAAAAGTAAGAAAACATAAAAAAACCATAAAATTTATATCACTGTAATTGTATGGACCCACATAGTAAAGCTATCCTGTCATTTATACCGCATGGCGAACGTTGTAAAAATAAAGCCTAAAAATCAATGGCGGAATTGTTCCCCTCCCCAATTTAATGGCCCAATCCAAAAAAATTTATGGAACACCTGTGTGCCCAAAATGCACAATACACCCCCAAAAGGGATTCATGAAGGCTGCTGAATCCAAAATGGGGTGACTTCTGGAAGGTTCCACCTTTTCTGGTACTTTTGGGGGCATTGCAAATGCGAAATGGCGCCAACAAAATCTGCGTTCCAAAAGCCAAATAGCGCTTCCTCCCTTGTATGCCCTGCCATACGCCCATACAGGGTACTGTCGAACTTGGAAGAAATTGCATAACAAAATTTTCAACTAAAATTGCAGATTGTTGGAAAAAAAAAATAACAGCCAACTCTAAAAAGATTTGGGAAACACATGTGGGGTCGACATACTCACTACACCCCTGGATATATTAGTTTAGGGGAGAAGTTTTCAAATGTGGTATTTTTAGGAGTATTTATTACGTTTTAGCACCTTAGGGTGTCCGCAAACCTGAAATGACACCTAAATAAAATTGTAAGGAAAATGAGACCCCAAAGTCCTGTGTCACGGTTCGCAGTAGTGGATCCATTGGATCACCACAAGCGATGGTGAAAGTCACACCAGGGAGCGGAATATAAGTAGGTCCCGATTTTCACCAGAGCCCGCCGCAAAGCGGGATGGACTTGCTGCGGCGGGAGTCTACCAGGTCGCTACCCCTGACGTGACCTGCTTGCGGTGGCAGCCAAGGAAATAGCATGGTACAGAATCGTCAGGCGGGCTCGTATCCGGGGACAGGTAAAAAAGGGTCAGGACAGCAGCAAAGGTTCATGGTCGAGGATGGAGGCAAGAAGGTACGCAATCAGAACTAGCCTCAGGAAACGCTTTCTCAGTAGGTGGAAGGCACTAAAGACCCGCAGGTAACCAGGAAGAGGCAGGCTTAAATAGGGGCAGCGACCGGCAATAATGAATTACCGGTGCGTGGGCCCATTGAATTTAACACTGCCGGCGCACGCGCGCCCTAGGGAGCGGGGCCGCGCACGCTGCGGGACAGAGACTACAGCAGGAGTGTGGCCGGGTAAGTTAAAAGGGGAACCTGCCGGGGAATGAGCGCAACTGCGACCCGACATGCGGGTTGCGGTGCCGCTCAGTAGCGGGGCACGGATGCGCCTGCGACCCGGGATGGGGGTCGCAGGGTCATCCGTGACATCCGGTAGGTGCTCCACCTGCTCTGAGGCTTGTGGTTGAGTCAAGTAGCACAACAGGGCCACATATGGGATATTTCTAAAAATGTCAGAATTAGGGAATCGATGTTAAGTTGCATTTCCCTGATCACATCTAAAGTGTTGTAGTGAATAATGGATAAAAATTTAAAATCCGCAAAAAAAGTTACATTTTTAAATTTCACTCCACTTTGCTTTAATTTCTGTGAAACACCTATTTGGGTAATAAACTTCCTAAATGCTGTTTTGAATACATTAACCCCTTAAGGACCCAGCCAGTTTTGGCCTTCCTGACACAGCCCTATTTTTGAAATGTGTCACTTTATGTGAAAAACTTTTGACACTTTTTACCTAGCCATGTGATTCAGAGATTTTTTTTTCCCTTGTGACACATTGTGCTTTAAGTTAGTAAGAAATTTTTATCCATACAATCCTTGTTTTTTGTGAAAAATATCAAAATTTATGAAAATTTGGAAAAATTTTGTGATTTTGAAAGTTCCAAAATTTCTGCGTGCAAGACAGATAATTATTCCCCACAAAATAGTTTATAACTAAAATCTACCCATATGTCCCACTATAAGGTTGGCATCATTTTTTTAATGTCTTTTTTTTTTTTTTAGACATTAGAGGGCTTAGAAACTTAGTATAATTTCTAAACATTTTCAAGAAAATTTGCAATATAAAAATTTTTTAGGACCATAAGGTCTGACGTGGCTTTGAGGGCCTGAATTTAGATACCCCAAAGTTGCAAACCTCCTGAGAAACTAGTCCCCTTAATGTATTTACAACACTGTTTAGGAAGTTTGATAACCCGTTAGGTGTTTCACAGAAATTAAAAATTTCACTTTTTTTTGCAGATTTTCAATATTTATCCATTATTCACTGAAATACGGAAAATGTGACTAGGTTAATGCAACGTAATATCAATTCCCACAGGTCTGCCGTTTTCAAAGATATCCCATATGTGGCCCTAGTGCGCTATTTGGTTCAACCATAAGCCCCAGAATAGGAGGAGCACCTACTGGATTCGTGGTCTCATTTTCAAAACGATTTTATTTAGGCACCATTTCAGGTTTGAGGACACCCTTAGGTGCTATAACTTAATAAACACCCCTAAAAGACCCCATATTGGAAACTACACCCCTTAAGGAATATATCCAGAGGTGCAGTGAGTATATAAGCCCCACAGGTGATTCACAATTTTTTTTTAGCATTTGGCCCGTGAAAATGAATTTTTTTCCCAAAATCTGCAATTTTTGCTTAAAAATGTTCATATTTACAAGGAATCCTTGAAAAAAGAACCCTAAAACTTTGTCAAGCAATTTCTTTCAAGTTCGGCAATACCCTACATGTGGGTGTAAACTGCTGTGCGCATGGTAGGGCATACAGGGCAGGGAGCGCTATTTGCCGTTTGGAACACAGATTTTGTGGGGTCATAATCGCATTTGCAAAGCCCCCAAAGTAGGGAGAACAGATGAAACCTTCCTGAAATCACCCCATTTTGGATAAAACACCCCTCAGGATCCCCATCGAGGGGGGTATTGTGCATTTGGGTGCACAGGTTCCATAGTTTTTTTTTAGCATTGGCCAGGAAAATGGGGGTACAAACGCAGTTCGGTCATTTTTTTTTGAGTTAAGTTTTAAAAAATGCGCCGTGCAGTGTAAATGACGGGAAACTTTACTATGGGGTGGTAAAAATTACAATGATATAGATTTTATATAGTTTTTTCTGTTTTATTACTTTTACAACAATAGAAATATGTCTAAAAAAAAATTGCGTTTTATGTTTCCTAATTCTGACAGCCATAACTTTTTTATTTGCTGTGTGCAGACTGAGTATGGCCTGTTTTTTTGCGGAATGATTGAAGTTTTTTTTGGTATCATTATGGGGTGCCTATGACGCTATGTTTACTTTTTATTAAGGTTTTTTTTGAGATGTTTTGAACAAAATACAGCAATCTTGGTAGTGGTTTTTTTATTTTATTTTATAAGCGGTCACTGTACAGTATATATGACATGATAGCTTTACTCAGCAGGTCAATACGATTACAGTGATACCCAATTTGTATATTTTTTTATGTTTTACTGCTTTTATACAATAAAAACACTTTTATTCAACCAGGAAAACACATTTTTGCATCGCCATAGTCTGAGAGCCATAACTTTTTATTTTTCTGTGTACGGAGCTGTGTAGGGGCTTGTCTTTTGCAGGATGAGTTAATGTTTTTATTAGTATCATTTTTGGGGACAAGGCTTTTTGTTCGCTTTTAAATCTGTTTTTTGGAAGGCAGGGTAAAGAAAATACTGCAATCCTAGTAGTGTTTTTTATTTTTATTTTTAACAGCGCTCATCGTGCAGTATCTATGATAAGTTAGCATTACTCTTTGGGTCGATACGATTACGGCGATATCCTATTTATATAGTTTTTTTATGTTGAAACACTTTAAAAAAAAAAAAAGGTGTTTTTAGTGTGTAAAAGAATATTTATGCATCACTATTTTCTGATAGCCATAACATTTTTACTTTTCCGTATACAGAGCGGAGCAAGGACTTTTTTTTTGAGAGATGAACAGACATTTTAATTGTTACAACTTTGGCGTTTTTATTTAGAGTTTTTGATCGCTTTTTATTCCATTTTGTGTGCTCATTTTGTGTGCTGCGGGATGAACAAAAATCTTAATTCTGTGACTGTTTTATTTATTTTTTTTACGATGTTCACCGTGCGGTTAATTAATGTGACAGATTTATAGGGCAGGTTGTTATGCACACGTCGATACCAAATATGGGTACTTTATTTATTTTTGATCTTTTTTGGGACGATTGGCGTTTGTAAAGGGGAAAAGGGCGATGTACGGGTTTTTATTTTATTTGTTGTTTTTTACTTTTCCCCATAGGGGATTTCTAACAGCAATCATCAGATTGCTGTTAGAAGCCAGGCCAGTACACAATATTTACTACTGTGTACTGGTCGCAATGACAACTGTCAGTCACGATAGCCACAATGCATTGTGGGCATCGTGACGTCACAGATGACCTCGGGAAGTGACTTTCACTTCCCGAGGGCATCTGACTGTAGATCGCTGCCGCACTGTGACAGGTTGCGGTAATGAAGCGTTACTCACCCGCGGCCGGAGCTCACTCCGGCCGCGGGTGATACGGCATGCGGCCAGCGGTAATATACCGCCGGTCCCATGTCGCGATTGTGCGCGGCTTGCCTGCAAGCCCGCGCGATCGCCAGGACGTATGCATACGTCCAGGTGCGTTAACCCCCAAACCACCTGGACGTATGCATACGTCCAAGGTTGTTAAGGGGTTAAGGGATGTAGTCTCTTAGATGCAGTCATTTATAGGGGTATCTAACATACAGTCCCCTCAAAACCACGTCAGAACTGGAATAGTCCCTAAAAAAAAAAATCAATTTCCCTTAAAAAAATTACTATTAAAGACCCTTAGTGTAGTAAAAAAAATAAAAAATAATGCCAACCTACGATAGACATATGGTAAATGCTAGTTATAAACTACTTTGTGTGGAATAACTATCTCACATGCAGACATTTTTGAACATTGAAAATGGCATTTTTTAAAAAATTTTCCCAACATTTTGATATTTTTACAAATAAACAAGGATTATATGGACCAATCTTTTTTTTTACTAACATAAAGCACAATGTGTCACAAGAGAACAATCTCGAATCACATGGATAGGTAAAAGTATAAAAAAAGTTATTCACACATAAAGTGACATGTCAGATTTAAAAAATCGGGCTGTCAGGAAGGCCAAAACTGGCTGCGGTGGTAAGGGTTCAATGCTCAGTTCCAGACAGGTGTTGGTCTCTGAAATGCTGTAGTGTTTCAGGGTAAGGGTATGTTAACATGGCTAATTGCGGCGTGTATAGTACGCACCATAATACGCCAGGTGTTTTGGAACCACGTGCAGATCAGCGCGTAATTCCATAGTTCTCTAGAGAGCTGTGAATTGCAGTAATTGTGGCACACATTTCACCGCGTATAATGCACAAAACACGGCGACGAAATGCGCGGCAATTTAAGCCATGTGAACATACCCTAAAACACACATTAGTGAGACAAGGAAGCCTGTGGTTCAGGCAGTATGAACATTCAAACTGGTTCTCTTTAAAAGAGATTTTCCCACCACAAAAAATAATAATATAAAGAGGCCACATCTCTGATTAAGCACCAGCTTCAGTTTTCAATGCATAGCAAATCTCCTGATCTCGTGTACAGAGAGTCACAATATTGCACCATTCACTTAAAGGGGTTGTCTCACTGCAAGGATTGCTTTTTATATTAAAGATCTTGCAAAAACAAGTTACTTTGCAATTTGTGTCCATTTCCAGTGTCCTACCTATTTCTAGATCTCTACTCGTGTATGGGCTGCATCAGCTCCTCAGGTCGCTATAGCTACATACCTGTTTGATCTCTCCTGATAGGCTGCCAGCACTGGTTGCAATAGCTACAGATCTGGCTTCTACTGCAGTCTAGTAGAAGCCAGTAAACACACCCCTGAATTCAAGGTGAAAACAAGAAAACAGGACTGAGGTAAGATGAATCAATGTAGTGAGACAACCCCTTTAAATGGAGCTTTTTTGCAGTTACCTGGCTTAAAGCGCTCTTGTGCAGCTTAAAAGTTGTAGGAACCCCCACCAGTCATAATATTTTGGCATACCTTAGCGATGTGCCATAACATTACAGGTTTGGATTATATCTTTAAGTTAAATGGAAACTCGTAAAAAAAGCAAACCCATATTTTTTATGCTGGTGTCCATGGCAACACTTGAAAGCTGGATGCAAATTGTTAAGATTCAGTGATTACAAAGAATACCTGCAAAGGGTGAGGCCAGGGAAGTACCAAGGTGTGGCACTGTAGGAAATAAAAACATCCATTTGTTTGCGTAACCCTCTTGTATAATAACACCCTTCATTCCTCTGCGATCGGTTTTATAGGACTGGAAAAGAATAAGTAATTTAATACCTGCTACGCTGCAGAAAACAGGTTTTTTTTACAAAAAATTAAAAAAGCAAAAAAACAATGGAAATTATTACAGTTAAAAGGAGTAAAAAGCTGGTTCCAAAATCTGTAAAATCTAAAAAAACATGACACTTTTAAATTTTCCCCGCAAAAAATTCAAAAAAAAGTTTAAAATATGGTTCTTTTTAGACGTATGGTATTTACATATTCAAGTTTTATCATTGGAGGCAAAGTGTATGACAATTTGCAGGTTACTGATGTAAAAAGGGTTGTCTACCTCCCATTTTCTAAAAACAAGTATGTTGCTGTTCCTGTAAGAAAATATTAAAAAAAAACCTGTACTTTTCTCCTTAGTGACCTTCATTCCAGAGATACATCGGCTGGTCCTATTTCCAGGTCTTTTGCTGTCTTCTAGTGGGCAGTTTGTCATGTGACATGTCCACGTTTGGAGCCTTCACTTCCAAACAGTGATGTTGGACAGTTTCATGTGACCGCTAGCTGACCGCCAGGTGCTAGAAAACAACAAAAGACCTGGGGAGAGGAACATCCAGCTCATCACTGGAACAAAGATAGGTACAGAGGCGAATGTTTTTTTTAAATTATCATTATTTTTTCAAAAGAGGAGTCGGACAAGACCTTTAATATTAATTAATTAATGTAAATTTCTTTTTTATTTGACGGTCTTGTGTAATGAAAGTTTTGAGGGCACCCACCAGTAGTGTGATTGTACTCACAGTGTCTGTGAGCTTGGTACCTCTGAATTCTTTGGAGCCTAATAACTACAGTTATTAAATGTGAATGACGATCTATAAGCACATATAAATATTTGCCAGCAGCTAATGAAGGTCATACCTCAGACAAAGTAAACCTAAGAAAGTTCTATATTAACCCCCTTGGGGTCAACCCGGGGTTTTTGGGACTGAAGGACCAAGCACTATTTTTCAAATCTGATATGTGTCACTCTGTGGGAATAACTTTTTAATGCTAATGTTAAAATTTGGAAACATTTTCAAAGTTTAAAAAATTTCTCCCTTAACAAATATAAAGGGTTTTAGGAAAAGAGCTGACGCTCTGGCCCCTATTGATGTACCCTTCTCATTTCGTTTGACTCCCCGAAAACGATTCATCCCAAAACCTTTTTTCTCACTGCAACAACTTTTTTTGGGGGTTTGCCCCTCATCAGTGCAAGCAAGCAGTGGCTGGCGGTGAGAGCAAGGGTTAACTCAGAAAAAAAAATATCTCTCCGGGGGAAAGGCCCCTGTATGGTTGAGAATTTAGGATTGCCTTCCGTACCTCAGCTCTCTTCCCATAATGTCTTTTTATATATGAATGCCCATGAGGTGTAAAAGGCAATCTTAAATCCTCCACACCAAAAGGTCCCCCTCCCCAAGGAAGATTTTTCCCTTTGTGGACAGATGAACCTAAAAAAATAAAAAATTAAAACCCAAAGGGGTCATTTTTATTTGGCATCATTTTTTAAACCCTTTTAAGGACCCACCCCTGTTTTGACCTTCCTGACACACCCCATTTTTAAAATTTCTGACGTGTCAATTTAAATGTGAAATAATTTTGACCTTCCCTATCCATGTGATTCAGGTTGTTTTCTCTGACACATTTTTTTAAGTTATAAGAAATTTTTATCCATAAAAACCCTTTTTGTTTGTTTTGTAAAAAAATATAAAAATTTTCCCATAAAATTAGGAAAAATTTTTCGATTTTAAAAGTTGCAAAATTTCTGCGTGCAAACAGATAATTATTCACCCAAAAATTTTTTTATAACTAGAAACTCCCATTTTCCCCACTAAGGGTTGGCATCATTTTTTAAATGTTTTTTTTTTTTTTTTACGACATTAGGGGCTTAAAATTTATAAATTTCCCCACATTTTCAAGAAAATTTTTTGCAATATACTTTTTTTTAGGGACCACTCCAGTTCTGACGTGGCTTTGAGGGGGCCTGCATGTTAGAAAACCCCCCATAATGATGGATCTGAAAACTAGACCCTTAACGTATTTAAACACTATTTGGGAATTTGAAAACCCTTTCAGATTTTTCACAGAAATGAAAGCAAAGGGGGGGTAAATTTTAAAAATTTCACTTTTTTTGCAGATTTTCAATTTTATCCATTACTTCACGGAATACTAAAATTTAAAAAGGTAAAATCAATTAATATCAATTCCCCCCGGTCGCCGTTTTTAGAGATATCCCATATGTGGCCCAGGCATTTTTTGCCTCCCCTTAAACCCCCCGAAAAGGAAAGGGGACCTACTATAAACCCGGGGTTTTATTTCAATACATTTTATTAGCCCCATTTAGGGTTTGGGGACACCCTAAAAGGGGCTAAAACTTAAAAAACACCCCCAAATACCACATATTGGAAAAAAAAAATAAAACCCCTTAAGAAAATTCCAGGGTGCATTGAGTATATGACCCCCAAAAAGGTGATTACAAAAATTTTTTTTTTAGCATAAGGCTGTGAAAATAAAAAAAAAATTTTTTTTTCAATAATCTGAAATTTTACTTAAAAAAAGTTTTTTAAACAAGGAACCTGGAAAAAGAAAACCCCCAAAACTTTTTTAAGAATTTTCTTCCAAGTTCGGCAAACCCACATGTGGGGGTTAAACTGCGTTTTGGGCCATGGCCGGGGCGTATAAGGGAGGGAGGCTATTTGGCTTTTGGAAGCAGATTTTGGTGGGGCCATGTCCATCTGCAAGCCCCCAAAGTAGCAGAACGGCGAAACCTTCCAGAAGTCCCCCATTTTGGATTCAACACCCATCAGGTCTCATCTAGGGGTGTACTGTGCATTTTTGGATGCACAGGTTTCCTAGTTTTTTTTTAACATTTGGGCAATGAAAATGGGGGAAAAACGCAGTTCGGGTTTGGGTTTTTTGATTTATTTTTTTTGCTTTTTCCCTTGCCGGGCAGGTAAATGATGTGATAATTTACTATGGGGGTCGTACAATTACAAAGAAAAGATTTTAATAGTTTTTTCTGTTTTTATTCTTTTAAAAAAATAAAATACGTCTATAAAAAATTGCTTTTTTTGTTGTCCATACGACAAACCCCAAACTTTTTTATTTGCGTGTGCAGAGTGTGTATGGGCTTGTTTTTTTTGCAGGGAGTGAAGTTTTTATTGGTCCATTTTTGGGGTCAATGACTATTTTTTATTTTAAAGGTTTTCTGAGATGTTTTGAACAAAATACGCAAAACTGGTGTGTTTTTTTATTTTTATTTTTATCGCACGTACGGTATATATGACAGGGGAGCTTTACCCAAACAGGTCAAACGATTACACCCTACCCATTAGCATATTTTTTTATGTTTTACTCTTTTCTAAATAAAAAACATTTTTTTCAACCCGGAAAATACGTTTTTTCATCGCCCCGTCTAGACCATAACTTTCAAATTTTTCTGTCTTTGGACTGTGTAGGGACTTGTTTTTTGCGAATAGTTGACATTTTTTTTTAATCATTTTTTTTTGGGGGGACAAGGCTTTTTTGTCGCTTTAAAAACCCTTTTTTTGAGGCCAGGGTGAAAAAAATACTTTCAAATTTCTATATTGTTTTTTATTTTTTTTTTTCCAGGCCACCGGCAGTATCCTGATTTTTTTATCTTACTCTTTGGGTCGCTACGTTATGGCGATACCTTTTATATAGTTTTTTTTTTATTTTGAAAAAATTTAAAAAAAAAAAAAATTTTTTAGTGGTTTTAAAACAATATTTTTTGCATTTGCAAACTTCTGAGAGCTAACATTTTTTTTTTTTTTCCTAAAAAGAGCTGATAAGGACTTTTTTTTTTTGCAGGAAAACTGACTTTTTTAATTGGTTTTAAATTTGGCTTTCCTAGGAGTTTTTGATCGCTTTTTATTCCATTTTTTGTGTTTTTCGGGTTAACAATATCTTAAAAATTTTGTGATTGTTTTTTTTTTTTTTTTTTCGGGGTTCACCGTAATTTAAAATGACAGATTTATAGGGCAGGTCGCTACCACGCGGCAAACCAAATATTGGTACTTTATTTTTTTTTGATCTTTTTGGGGCATTGGCGTTTTTTAAAGGGGGGGAAAGGGGATGTCGTATTTTTTTTTTATTTTTCGTGTTTGTGTTTTTTCTTTTTTTCACTTTTTTTTTCTTTTTTTTTTTTTACTTTTTCCCTTTTTATTTACATTTCCCCACAGGGGAAATTTTTAATGAGGAATCTTTAATCCTTTATTCAATAGAAAACAGTGCATAGCTTTTTCTAGACTGGTTCCTATACAACTGCGTCACGTGCCGGGACAACCCACAGGCACGGCCGGGCATCAGACGCACAGACAACCCGGGGGAAGGCATTTTTGTGCCCTCCGTGGTGTCTCAGAAGCAGGGCCCGATCGCCATCCGTTCGTGCGCCGCCGACAGAGACCAGGAGGGGGCTCCCTCCTGTGTCTCCCCTTTGTTATTGCGACCCCATCGTCGCAAATTAAGGGGTTTTAACCGCCCCCACCCCCCCCCCGGAGCGATCGGGGGCGGGGCCCGCCCGCGGGGTACACTGTAATATACACTGACACCCCCCGCCGATCGCGTAACTCTTTTAGATTACGGACCCCCAGGACGTATCCTAATTTCCGGGGCGTTAACCCCCAAACGACCTGGAGATGGATCGTCAAGGGGCATTAAGGGGTTAAACCTCTTTTTTATTTTTAAAACACATAAGGGGGTTTTTAAATTTAGTAACAAATTTTACATTTCAAGACAATTTGCAAGATGGATTTTTTTCAGAGCCCACTCCAATTCTGATAGGGCTTTCAGGGGCCTGTATGATAGACACCCCCATAACTGACTCCATCTAAGAATCCCTTAAAGTATTCAAAACAACAAACATTTGCAAAGTTTTTTTAAAACCTTTAGGTGCTTCACAGAATTTATAGCAAAATTAATTTTTTTTGCAGATTTTCATTTTTAATACATTGTTTAAGGGATCACAGTAAATATGAACAGATGAATGCAAATCAGTATAGATTCCCCCAATTTTGCAGCTTTCAGAGATATCCCATATGGGGCCCCAGAGCGCTGTCCATAAGCTCAGAAAAGGGGACAGCTATGGAAAATTTGGGGTCTATTTTCATTGGATATTTTTTTAGGCGCATTAAGGTTTTTAGGACACCCCCCGGGCAAAACTTAATAAATACACCACAAAAAGACCTAGTTTGGAAGGCTAAACCCCTTAAGGGATATATCCAGGGGTGCAGTAAGTATATTGACCCCTCAAATGTTTCACTAACATTTTTAGCCTTGAGCCAGGGAAAAAACTAATTACATTTTTCCTAATTAACTATAGGTGTAGCATAATTTTTAAAATTTTTACAAGGCCTCAAAGTACTAGAACAGATGAAACCTCCCAGAGGTCACCCAATTTTTTATTTAACATCCCTCAGGAAATGGATATAGGGGGTGTATTGTGCATTTTGGGCCCACAGGTGTTTTACAATTTTTTTTTTTAGCATTGGGCCATGAAAAAAAACAAAAGAAAAACTGCAGTTCCACAATTGTTTTTCAGGTTACATTTTTACAGCATTCACTGTGCAGTATAAAAAACAGGATAACTGTACTATGTGAGTTGGTACCATTACAACTATATCAGTTTTATATAGTTTATTTTATGTTTCATTACTTTCTCACAATAGAAATGAGTGTGTAAAAAATTGTGTTTTTATATCTTTACGGTCAGACAGCCATAACCTTTCTATTTTTCTGTATATGGAGCTGATTAAGGGCTTGTTTTCTGTGGGAGGAGTTGACATTTTCATTGGTACCACTTTGTTGTTTACATGACTTAATCGCTTTTTATTCCATTTCATATGCAGATGGATGAACAAAAATCACAATTCTGCCATTTATTTTTTCTAAAGTGTTCCTAGTACAAGTTAAATAACATGACAGATATAGGTTAGGTCATTACGCAGTTATATATATAATATATATATATATATAAGAGAGATATATCGATATAAATATATATATATATAGTATATATATATATATAGTTATATAATATATATATATAGTATAAACTTGTAAGCTTCCAACACGTTTAGATGCGCTCTGGGATGTGCAGTTCCAATGCAGACAGAGGACACAGAACAGGTTGATCTTGGTTCCAACACGGGTCCTCCCGTTTTTTATTGGCACAACAGGTAAACCAACAAAACGTTATGCCGAGATACAAACAGAAATGACCAAACAAAACAAATTCGCCTGACTCGGGACTGAGCTCTGATCTAGCACAGTGCAGTTCCCCTCACTACACCTTGTTCAGCAAACGGTCTAGGCGAGGTCCTGGAACGTCCCCGTTCATTACGAATCCATTTTCATTTTTTTCGCAAAAATGTTTTTTTGGATGTGCAGAACCTATATTGCTTCTATTTATTGGATTTGGAGTAGTGGATGTCTCCATTTTGGTGTTATTGCACTTCCACCCACCTTGACACACTTTTTAATCAGTGCAGTGTAACTTGTAAAGCTGGTTCCTTCATTTCCCTGGTTAATGGAGGTCTGAATAGGACCAAACAAGAGGTATCAAAAGTGTAGAGACAATAGTGTAGGACCACCTGCCTTCAGGTCCGGAGAAGTTCGGGGTGGCTTAAGCAGTTTTGGAACAAAAGTGGAACTGAGAACCTCAAAAAAAAAATTCTTGTATCCTAGATAGCAGAAATGCTTTTTTTCAACGAATTCCGATGTCCCCTTTGTAGTGCTCTAGAGATTAATAAGTGGCCACGTATTATTGGAATAATGTAAGATATAGCTACAGCCGCACCAGTGTTGCACCTATGTTCATTTTTTAAAAAAATGTTTTTTGGATGTGCAGAACCATATATTGCTTCTATGCAGAAACGTAATGGCGCTTCAAGGGGTTAAACCATAGTCACCAAATAATTTCTAATAAATATGTGCATTTTCAGTATACAAAAATTATATCTTGTTGGGGATACTATTCATCTTGATAAAACAGTACGACAAAACATAACATTTATATTAACACTGTACTGGGGGGGGGGGGTTTGGGTTTTTTTTTTTGTTTTTGTGTTAGTTTTTTTTTTAGGTGGAGGGTGCGGGGATGGGAGGAGGGGTGGGGAGATTGGTAGAGTAGTGTGTTGGTGGAGGTCAGTGAGTTGGTGGCGGGGGTGGGCAGTGTTAGGTGGGGAAGGTGAAGGGGAGTGCGTATCGGAAGGGGTGTTGTTGTAAGGGAGGGGGCGGTGAGTTAGTGGATGAGAGGGTCGGTGTAGTTGTGCGTGGGGGGGTGGGTAGCGTAATTGCACAGCGGGAATGTTGTGTCGTGGGCACTTGCCACATGCCCTACAGTAACACGCAACGCATACATTGAGCCACTCACCAACTGTGGTTTGACAGCTATTCAATGTAAAACGAGAAAAAGAGTAAAAACAAAATTTAACACATTAGTATTTTTGTTTAACAGAAAAGATCCTATCCAGTTTACTGCACTAGTACGCAGGACTTCCCCTTTGCTATACTAAACAGGTGGCTAGTGGGAATTTCCTCCAATTTCCCCACACCACCACAAAAATACCAAAATGTTGTTGTTCAACTGAAAAAAGCCAAAACAACGTGTGGGAAATATATTGTCATTTTGATGAAATTATGGCGTATTAAACAAAAGTAATAAAAATGGTATTGCTGTAGAATTAGTTTTTATGTTTTATTAACACATTTATGCATTTATTTGTCAGCTTTGAAACCTGCAAAATTGTGAAAGCGGCACTGGACAACAACACAAGATATTTATTTTTATGGTGTCAGTTTTCTTTATGACTTAGCATATTGAAGAAACTAATGTCCATTTGTCATCAGTTTCTTTTTTCCCAGATTCTCTAACATTAACCTTTTTACCACGCATTGATGTAGGCTGGTCACACTGGGTCTCAACACAGTGGGTATTGGCTCGTATACATGGCAGGTGTCGGCTGATTATTACAGCTGACCCAGGCTGCTTACAACAGGGTACAGAGCTGACTTGTTCCCTGCTGTTTAAAGGGGGTGTTCACGCGTATTTACGGGGCATAATTGTGCACAGGTATGTGCCACAGTACGCAGTGTGAACAGCAATCCCAGACGCCGCATCTAAAGGAGTGACAAAATGTGCTGCACACCTTCCTTACTCTGATCAGAAAGTAAAGAGTTAAAGCAGCAAACTATGTGCCCCCCTCACAAGACTACAGTGTAAGGATATGTTCACATGGAGTGTTTTACTCCGTGTTACATATGCTTTTAGCTGTGTGTTGGGATCCATCTGTCGGACCCCAAATACGCAGCTAACAAATAGCAAAGTGATTTACATTGCTTTTAATATGAAACACGCATGAGTGATCGCCGGTGCGTACCGCATTGCGTATTTCGAATCCGTCTTTCGGATCCGTGCCAAGAACTGACATGTCAATTCTTGATCCGAAAGACGCAGCAGAAGCCCTATATAAAATGATAGGGAGCTATCCCTGGCTTCATCCAAGCACGCGCGCAGCCAAACACGTGGCTGCCTGTTGGATACGTGTTGGATCCATTTGGGATCCGATCGAGGCAGCGTTTTGGGATGCAATTTTCGGATCTAACATGCATCTGAAAACGTATCCCGAAATGCTGTGTGTACATACCCTAAGAAGTGAATGGTATGTTTCCCCTCACCTCCTCCTGGGAGATAGATGGCAGCGACAGCCTCCGGGAAATCTGGCCGCTAGCATAGTTAACATTTCTTCCAAGGACCCCAACAGAGCCCCAGTGCCACCCGCAGTGCAGGAAGTAGTAGTCGTCTTTGCCTTCTTTTTTTCCATTCGGCCCTGACCGCCATGGTGACTTCTCCCGGCTACAACTCGTCTCTGCAGATTTTAACACATACACATCTTAGAATCCTCACATTTCCAGCAGCTCCTCACTTATAGTTATATAAGTATCTTCAGTAAGGTAACTTTATAGCTCCCCTCCTCAGATAGGAAGCTCTATAGGTTCCCTCAGTTAGGTAGGTGTATAGGTCCCCTAAGTTAGGTAGGCATGTAGGTCCCCTCAGTTAGACAGGCATGTATAGGACCTTCAATAAGGCAGGAATATATATAGGTCCCCTCAGTTAAACAGGTACATATAGGTCCCCTCAGGCAGGTATCTATGGGCCCCCTTAGGCAGGTATATATAGGCCCTCTCAGTTAGGCAGGTATATATGGATCCCCTCAGTTAGGCAGGAATATAAAACGGCAATAAAAATAATAACAATATTACTTACCTTTCCTCCTTAACCGACTGAGCACCTTCCACGAACTGCCAGAGGATGCTCCACAGCCTGGTGCAGTGAAGGTTATTTTTCTTTTTTCTTTTTACGTTTCAATGAGCTTTATTGAAATAACATCAGGTATTACAAAGTATGCAGAATAACAATCATGTTCTTACAACAACTAACAACTTGAAAACCAAACTTCCCTTCCATATTGGTAGACGGAGTATAGACAAGGGCAGAATAGGCAAGAATTGCAATTTTCTTACAAAATGTCTTCCTTGCTAAAACTAGTTACTCCACCCCTCTCCCGATCCGAAACACTTTTGAATCCTCTACTCCATTCCCACGGGGTAGCGGAAGGTTACAAAAGTTACAACTGGGACATGAAAGTCTCCTTTCATCAAGTCAGCAGCAAACAAAAGATTAGCCCTCTGAGCGGGAAGTAAAATAAACATCCTATGGAATTAGTATAACTCTAAAACTTTTTCAGAACTTTTTCAGACACGGCTGAGGTTCGATACTATCTAGCGCATCAGACCGACACTCGATCACTCCGGAGAAAACCCTCTCCCGTGTAACAAACAGACCGGAATGGGAGGAAGTGCAAACAGGCAAGGGGGGTTGAGGTCATAGCCTAAGGCCGGCATAGACTTGCAGTTTGGTACCAGGTGTCCTACAAAGGTCCAACCAATCACTCATGTCGTTAAACCGGTCAAGGAAATACATCACTCACTGACCTCAGATCCACCATTCTTGTATTGAACAGATTCTTTAAACCATTCTGTTGGGATGGAGTCTGGGTGGTCCTCCATTTCCTGGGGATTAAGATTCTAGCTGCTGCCAAGAAGGGAGAAGCATCAGCCTCCCTTTCAAGGTTCTAATCGGTACAGGTAGCATGGAGAGAAAGGAAGGGCCCGTGGGTCATTTTGTCAACCGTTACCCCGTGATTTTCTCTATCCCTCTATTAACCCGTGCCAGAATGGCTGCAAGTCTGAGCATTCTCACCAGATATGTGTCATGCTTCCTGGCTCTTTCCCGCATCTCCAGCATGTGGCAGGTATAGTGTGTGTAATAGGGTGGGAACTTGTACCGATCTGATATGAATTTTTATAGTTAAGCTTCCTGTATGTAAGAAACAGAGGTCTTTTCACTAGGTGTATGCTCTATCCAATCCACATCATTTAATGTAATGCCTAGATCTTTTCTCCCAGCTATCTCTAAATACATGGCCTACTGCATGATATTTATCTATAATCAAATTGTATATCACTGAGATTGCATGCCTTAGGGCCTGTTGCTGCATGCACAGGGTCTCGAAATCAGAAGGGTTTGTGGCCAGCCCAAACCCGAGTCTATTGGTGTCAAAGTAGTGCTTAAGTTGCATGTATTGCAGTCAAACATTCGGAGTTTGGTTCTGTATCGCCACACCTTCATTGTATGACTTTGAAACACCAGCGTTTCCTAGTAAGAGCTGCCTAATACTCGCACAAGGGAGCTACCCTATGCCATCCTGATATAGAAGACAGGGAGCTGAGATCTGCAGGTCAGGGTTGCCCCTAATTGGAACTAGTGGTCCCCCGGGGGCATACAGTTTATACTGCACTCCATACTTTTTATACACTGATATGCTTATCCGTGAGATCAGGGGCAAACAAGATAATCCGAAGTCTCTAAGACAAGGCAGGAGCCACGGCAAGAATGACAGTCGCCCGCCATATATAGCGTCCTCAAGCTGCACCCATGAACTTTTAAGCCTAAGCGAGGAACCAATCCAGCACCCAAGCAGCGAACGTTGCGCTACAAGTATATGACTTCATGTCCGGGAGGCCAGTCCTCCCTCACCCTTATCCTGATTAGGATGTTTCAGGAAAATCCTCGGCCTCTGCACAACCCCAGACAAACTTTGTCCCCGAAGCAACTTTATGAGATCTCTAAAGAGGCCATTAGGGAGAACCACTGGGATGGTTTGGAGCAAGTATAGGAGCCTAGGGTGGACATTCATTTTGATAATATTGATTCGGCCCGACCAGGAGAATTCCTTCCGATCCCATTTACTTAAATATGCCTTGATAGTTTGAATAAGGGAAGCAAAGTTCAGTTGGAAGAGATTATCCAGATTCTTCAGGATTCTGGACGCCCAGGTATGGAAAGTGGTCTGTCACCCACTTGAACGTAAATCTGCTCTGCATCATCCGTAGATCCCTTCGGTCCAGGGTGACATTCATTGCTACACTCTTAGACCAATTTACCTTAAAATTGGTTATCCGGCCAAATCTATCCAATAGATCCATCAGAGCGGGCAGGGAAGTTTCCGGTTGTGTAATATATAATTCAGAAGATCATCGCAAAGCCGCGCATTTATATTGCTTGTCTCTAATCTGCAAACCCTGATCTCCCGATCCGCTCTGATGGCACGCATCAAGCACTCCATTACCAGCACATACAGCATAGGGGACAGAGGGCAACCCTGTCTCATCCCATTGCGGATGTCAAAGGGTCTGAATAAAACCCCATTGACCCTGATCTGCGCCGACGGTGTTCCTTATACATGCATGATTCGCAGCAGCAACACAACCGTGCCCAATCCCTAACTATTGACAAGGCAGTATTCCAAAAATCCCAATCTAAACCCTGGTCAAAACCTCACTTTTTCCGGCATCAATAGACTGCAGCATGAGGGGGATTCTGGGCTTTCCTGTGGCATAATCAATCTGTGAAAGAGTCTTTAGAGTATTATCTCTTGCCACCCTTCCCTGGCACAAAACCGATCTGGTCTATGTGTATAAGATCTGCCAGTATGGTGTTAAAGTCTGAATGGCAATAAGCTTTTTTGTATAACTTGGCGTCCGTGGTTTTGTACGGGGATGGGGCCTTTAAAACGGAGCATGCTAAGGGGCTTTTTTCCCCCCGGGGGTTTGGGATCACCCTAAAGTGACCTGCGTGAACGAGAGGGAAAAGGGGGGGTTTTGGCCCCAGACCAAGTTAAAAGGGGTACAGAAGGGGGGCCCACTCTTTTCCCTTTAAAAACCCTTTAAAAAAATTTGGGGTGGAAGCCCCTCCGGGGGCCCGGGGTCTTTCCCCGACAGCAAAAGGGGGAAAAAATTTCCTGCCCAAGGGTCCTGCCCCAAAAGGGGGCCCAAGGCCTCCAATTCGCTCCCCAAACCAAATCAGGGGGCAAGCCCTTTTCTGTAAAGGCCCTCAGGCTTCTACCCCAAAAGGGCCGGGATCCCGGGGGCCGGGGAAGGAAAATTATAAAGCTCCCCATAAAATCCTTGGGAATTTTGTCCAAGACTCCCCCCCTGTAAATGTTGATTTGCCCACCCTTTGGTTTTTAAAAAAGCGGGGACAAAGATAGCAAACCTTTTTTCTCGGGGGGACCTGGCCCCAAAACCTACTTGGGTTTTTTACTTTTCCCAAACCTTGTAATTTTTCCCCCCGCAAAAACTGCCCCAAACCGGCCGCCTTTTTGTCCCGCACCCGCAGAATCCTTGGTTTGTCGCAAAAGGCTCGCAATTTTGAGTTTGGGCAGTGGTCGTCTTGTGTAACCTCGAGCCCGCCCGCGGGCCCCATTTTTTAAAGTTTGGATGCCGCTTCTCGTTTTAAAAAATGGCCCCCATTTTTTTTTTTTTTTTTTTTTTTTTTTTTTTTTTTTTTTTTTTTTTTTTTTTTTTTTTTTTTTTTTTTTTTTTTTTTTAAAAAAAAAAAACAGAAAAAACCCCTCCAAAAGACCATTTTAAAAATTTCCCCAAAAACCCCATTTAGGGGAGGATTTTCCGAAAGTAGGGACCCGAAAAAAATTGATAGTCTGAATAGGTCCCCACACAGACCCAAACGGGATACGTTTCGTTAAGTCCCAAAAAAAATTGCTTGGGCAAAGCGCGCGGGGGTATTCAAAACCCCATGAAATGGGGCTTTGGGCCGAGAGAAAGTATATTACCAAAGCCCCCATTTTTGTCCTCAAAAAAAGTGCATGTTGGAAGGAAAACTAAATTTTTCTGCTAAAAACCCCCATGAGAAAAAGATAGAACGTTAGGGCCACCCCTGGGTGGATGGAAACCTCCAATATCACAAGGGCTGCATAAAACGTGCAAGGGGCCCCCAAATCCCATTTAAATCTATGGGGGCGGACCGAGGGGCGCCCCAACGGGTTTCCCCAAAAAAAGGCGCATAGCAAAATTTTAAAAATCCTCACAATAGGGCAATTTTCCCCCAAAGGGAAATTCATTTTTGTTCTTTTAATACTCTTTTCACAAAAGGGAAGCTTCCCTTGATTAAAACGAAAATGGTTCAAATTTTAAAAAGGGGGACCCCCCAATGTCGCAGTTTAAAAAAGGATACCCGGGTCTATATCTTTTTAACGTCAAATATCTGGACCGGAGATCTTTGTGAAAGAAGAAAAAGTAAATCCTTTTTGTTTTCCCGGTCCGGAAACTACTGCAGCACCAGAGGGGGAAAATAAAAGTTTTAGAAGGAAAAAACTAGATTACCCCCAACCCGGGGGAGCTCCTAACACAGAGTATACGGGTCCCCCCTGGGCTTGCCCGCTTTTATAAGATCTTGGGGTCTCCCCCTGGGGAAAATTTAAACCCCCTTTACATTAAGGAAGAAATCTTAAATGGGCCCTCATGGCCCACCCGAAAGTACCCGGAACTATCAAAGTCACGGGGGGGGAAGAAATATCCAATCACCCGTAACTAGAAAAGGAAAATTAAATGTAAAACACTGAAAAGTGAAAAAAAAATAATACAAAGCAGAGTATAAAACCTGGGGACTGAAAACCCAAAAAAGGCCCCCAAAAAAAAATCACTAAAATTTTTCAAAACACAACTTCTTAATACAACACCCCCAGTTTCGTAGACACCTAACGGGGGGGGGGGGGGACAGGGGGGCCTGTTGGGCTAAACAGGGATCAAAAAGTGGGACAATCAAATTAAATGGGAAAAGGGCCCAAATCATCCATTGGGGGCCATCTTTACAAAAAACTTTACAAATTGGGGGCATTGCAACAAAAAGTGGAAACCAAAACATTAAGCTTTAGGTGATCTCTTGTCGTGCCCAGCCCGGGGGTCCCGGGGGAAACCAGGCCCCCCACTATCCCCAAACGGGAAGGGGCCGAATTTCCCCCAAGACAATAATCTAACTTTCTGGGGAGGCTGGGGGGGCCCAAACAGAGAGGAGCTAGGCCAAAGTAGTGTGGGTGTGGCCTGGAGGTCCTTTAAAGTGGATCGGGTCACATTGGGGTTTTATGCAGTGCCCCCCGGCCTCCCCCCCCCCCTCTACTCTTTCTATCGTAGACCAACTCTGCAATCTCGAAACCTTTTGTTCCTTTGGGACCCCAATACCCCGGGGTCTCCCCCAAAAGGGGTGGGAGGGGCCACAAACGCCTCGGAGGGCTTTGGGGACCAGCGACGTCCCATCGGGATGGCGACCTAGGCAGTTTCTGAGCGTAAGGAATATGGGAAAATCCGCCGAGTTCTGAAAAACCCCGGCCCTCCCTGTCCTAACAGAAGGGAAAAGGGGAACCCCCACCTAAAGCAAAATTTGTCTATTTTGCAGGGGGGATAAGAAGGCTTCAATGCCGCGCGGACCGAAGTTACGCAAGATAAATAGGGAAAAAAACACCTGGTTCCTTCAAAAAAAAATTTTGGGGGGCTTTCTCGCCCCCCTCAAAAAGCCTCTTTCATGCCAAGTATGAACCTGAAATTTTTCATCCCTCGCTTGCTGGATCTGAATCGGGGACAAGGCCCTATGGCCCTGCAATTCAACAGAGAATCAGGGCTTTCCTAACAGAATTGAAAAATTTTACACGTGACTGGTTAAGTCCTGCAGTTTGACAGATTCGGGACCCCCCAACCTTATGTTACCCTCCTATTTCTATTTTCTAGATCATAAAATTGATCTACTACTGTGATGGAGGTTTTGCTGTATTTAATCTTTTTGTAAGTCCCCCAAAAGATGTCTGAACGGAGGAGTTGACGAATTTAAGGGACTCCCCCTCGGACGGAGGCGGGCACACATTTTTTACCACCCCCAGTTCTCGGTGCCATCCCTTTTTTTTATATGGCTGCCAAATCGCAAGTCATCTTGGTAAAGGAAAATGTTAAGAGCGCCTGAACTCCGGGTGACCCTAAAGGGTCGAAGGGCTATACTTTTTGTTAAAACATAGGACCACAGCCAAAGTTTCAGTCCCGAAGAGGGCCACCCCCCCCATGGGAGGGCCCCCCGATGTGCCACAGATCCCCTGGGGGCCCCAGAGCAATTCGGGTGCCACCACTAGGCTTTCTAGGGACATTTTTGTGCCCAAAATGCCGGGGCCCCCCAGTCACGAAAGGTCTTCAAGTGGGGCGGGGCCGTCTCCCGGGGAAAAAACTGGGGGCATCGAGCCTGGGGGGTGGGGGTAATGGGCCCCATATCCTTTCCCATGGCAGCAGAGGCTTCCTGGGGGGAGGCTCGGGGGGGTGGGTTATGCCAGGAGAAGGGCCAGGGTCTTACTCCAGAAAGCATGTCCCGATCCACTCACCAGGGCAGGGGGTTTGTGTAGTCCTCCCCCCAAACACCCACCCCCCGCGTCCCCCCCCAGGCTCAGGTATGAGAGTTCTCTTAAAGGAGGCGACCCGTGCCATGTGCTCTCCCTCCTCTCCCCAAAAGGGGCCCCCCTTGCAGTCCTCGCCCCCAAAAAGCTTTTACCCACTTACGGCTTGGGGGGGGGAACCCTTTTCCCCCCCATCCCCTGGGGGTAGGGAGCTGGGGCCGGGGGGTTCCCAGGGGTGCCTCAGGTTTCCCAGCAACTCACACCCTCCGACCGGGGTCACAGGCCTCAAGTCTTTCCCGCCGTCCAAGAGGGCTCAAAGAAAGTTTCTGATTGGCCCCCCTTTGGTGCCGGGGGGGGCCAGGTGCCCCTGGGGCCCTTTTTTAAACTCTTTTAGAGGGTTGGAAGCTTTTTCCTCTTATGAAGATCAGCCCCCCACAGAGCCCTACAGGTGGTCCCTCTAGAGCTAGGCCCCGCCCCCAGTGAAGGTAAATTTTTTGTACTCGTTGTTGGACATGAAGGTTTCCACTTTTCCTGGTGGTGTAGGGGATGATGCCCTTTTTCCGTGGCAGGGGGAGTAAATTGTCAGCAACCGGCTACTTGGCTGAAAGGTGAATGTTATTATTCTTGGGTCCTACAGCGTGAAGAGTTAAATTTTGTATTCTTGGGGATCAAAAGCAGGGGATGGGTAAGCA
Organism: Phyllomedusa bahiana; assembly: GCA_025379985.1. NCBI lineage: Eukaryota > Metazoa > Chordata > Amphibia > Anura > Hylidae > Phyllomedusa > Phyllomedusa bahiana. Next base: position 50,733 of record JAODAL010028611.1, read on the forward strand.
ACTCCTATTTGGTAACAAGTCTGCCCCCAACTGCAACGCTTACAATTATTTTACTTTAAAAAACAAAAATAAAATTTCCCAAAATCATTAATATGCCTAACTTGCACTGGAGGGATACCGGTTGATTCCCACGGGACCAGCTGCCCCATAACCCCCAAAAGCCGGGACTTAAAACGAAAATTTTTTATTATATGAAAAAGGTAAGTAAAACAGCTCTACACAGCATAACCCCACACCCATGGAAACAAAAACACGTTTCAGGAAATGGCCTTGATCACTTGATGAGGTAAGGGTACCGCCCTTCTTTTTAAAGAAATTTAAAAACCCAAATCAATAATGCCCATTATCACATGATGCATGAAGCAACAAAAGTTGAGACAGAAAAACTATATCTAAACATTACAGGAAAAAACTTTTATGCATATTAATACTTGTAATGATGAAAAATTGTTGAAAAAAAAAAAAAAAAAAAAGGGGAAAAGGGAAAAAAAAACAACCAACACCTCTATTTCTAAAGTACGCATATATTTTTGTAAAAAAAAAACATAATTTGTTCTAAAATTAGCCCTTTCTAGCGCTTGTCCCTACCAACAGAATCCACGTGCCTCCTATTCTAAAATTTGAAAAATACCCCCCTTTATGGTCGTGTACATTTTTCAATGATGAAACTGAAAGCTCTTGAGTTTTCACCATTATTTACTAAAGGAAATGTTTTGGCCCGATAATTGGCCCCGATTTTCAAATTTTCCTGGGGATATTTTCCATAATGCGTATTTTTAACTTGCGTTTTGGTTTTAACCCACATATTTATTGTTGAAAGAGTTACACAATGATATATATGGTGTGGTGACTATTGAAATTAAAAAAATGTCGTTTCGTTTGCCCTCTGCTCAAAAATTTTTACTTTTTAGAGCAAAATTACTGCACAAAAGGCTACCACCACATTTAAAAAATCCCTTTTGGGAAAACCAAATCCGTCTACCTTTTTCTGAGTGGTATATAGGTACGGGGAAATGGTTTTTCCCAAAGTTTGACCTCTTTTTGGCACCATTGTATTCCTCTATAAAGGGGTTTCATCAGTTTGTTACTTGGAAATTTTTTATATTTTTCCAAAAAAAATTCCCTTAACTTTTTTGGAAAAACCCCATATTTATGGAAAAGGTAATTTTGTCATGTGGATAACATTTTTTTGTAACTCGTCTTCTTTTTGAGTAAATGTTTTTGTATTTTAGTCATAACTTTGTGTTGGGTTTGATTGATGACCCTGTTTTGTATCCTCTGATTTTAATTAGTTAAAAACGTTCTGGCTTTGAGCTTCCCCCCGGTCAGATCCTTTGCTTTACCCTTCCCAAAAGGGAAAATACCCTTAAATTTTTAAGTTTGGATGACAACTTTACCCCAAAGAATGGAACCCCCCTGAATTGGGTTTCCGAAAAAATGTGGTGTTATGCTATTTGTTTCAACTGAACACTTCAATAAGATATCCAGGAAAGGAAATTCCCCACTTTATTCCAAATTTCCCAAAAATGAAGTTTAAACGGTTTTATGTTGATGTAACAAGAAAGAAAGGGTTAGCGCAATCGCGACCCCAGATGACCAAGATCGTCGAGTAGCGCCCATCCATACAATGCAATCCGCAAAAGATTTCTGGTGCTGTAAATGGGATTGTGCTCCCACCAAGCCATGAAAAATTTGCCAAAGATTGGGGAAAAAATGGCCCCCATCGGGGCTCCCCAATTTCGTAAGTAGTAATTGTTCAATTTGAAAAAAAATTACTTTTTAAAAGATATTCTAATGCAGAATGGAACCTTGTAAAATTTTTTTTTTATATTGGCCCTTTTTTCTAAAAAAAAGGTTAATGCCACTAAGGTATTTTTAAAACGGAATCACAATACAGCCCCAACATCACAGTTACCCAAATATATTCTGTTAGGGTAACCGGATCCTCCTGTAAATAAATCTCCTTTTTTTATATTAATGGCCCCCATTTTAATCCTTCTTAGGACTTTTCTAAGTTTGTTTTGGAAATGTTTAAGGGGGGGATCCTCTCCTAAATGCGGGATGAGCACATCATCTAGAATTTTTGTGTACCGCTTGGTATATAATCGGCATCCAAACCAAAACCCCTGCCCCCCCCCCCCCCTTTTTCTTGTTTTTAACCCCCTTACCCCGCCGGAGCCAGTTTTTGGCCCTTGACAGAGCCCTATTTTTAAATCTTCAGTGTACTTTATATGAAATAACTTTTGACACTTTAACCCACCATGTGTTCAGAATTGTTTTCTCTGAACATTTGGGTTTG